>CAUYPO010137360.1:0-25093 GCA_963574435.1 Cheirogaleus major
TCAGGTCCGCCAAGGCCTTAAAAGCGTGCGTGCTTCCCCGTTCGGGGTCTCCGCAACATGTAAGAAGAAAGGGAACCCCATTAAAGCGCTGTCAGAAGAACTCCAGTTGCCGTGTCTTCCTTGCTGGCGAGGCGGGCGCGACATATATATATATGCATGTATATATATGTATATATATGCGTGTGTGTGTATGTATATGTGTGTGTGTTTATGTGTGTATATGTATATGTGTATATATATTTATTATTATTATGTGGATTGAATTTTTAGAAAAATTTAAATTTTATGAAGTTAATTTATCAAAGTTTCTTTTTATAATTAGTGCCCTACTTATCTTACTTAAAATATTTGCTTGGCACAAAGTCATTAAGATTGTCAGTTTTCTGATGTCTTTGATATATAAATTTTGTAATTCTATAAATTTGTAGTTGTTCTCAGCAGTAGCATTGGCCTGCTGTCAACACTATCATCTACCCAGGAGAAGAATTTATTTTCTTGGTTTTCAAATATTCCATTAGGTATAACATTGAATGAGAAGCTTTCTGAAAGAAACAAGTTCTCCACCAATTTTATTTTTATGATTAAATAACTATTATTTCATATTTGAAAATATCTGATTAGATATTAGAAAAATATTTCAGTATACCTTGGGCAACTTCAAAATAGGTTTTGATCTTTCAAACCAAAATGCCCTGTTAACAGTTCAAAATCGGGTTCAAGACTTAAGTTATTCTTCACAGATTTACTATAGACTACAAAAGATAAATTTTAACAAAAATTGAAGAAACAATATAATTTAGTAGTAAAATAATAAAATGTAGCCATACCAGTAAATATACCAATAGATTCTACCCTTGATAGTTATCCTTCTGAACTGTAGAACCAAATATATGGAGAGTTTAGTAAAACTCTAAAGTTATTTCTTTAAGATTCAATAAAAGTTATTCTCATTACATAGAGAAATATTCCAGAATTCTTTATAGTCTCCATGACAAAGTGAAAAGAAAGATTTTTCTTAGTGGTTCCATCAACCATTTGGTATTTTGCATTTCCATTCTTCTCCTTTATCTCTAGTATTTGGGAAACCCTAGTTAATTGCTGTATATCAAGGTTTACAGCAGGATTATAAGAAATAAGTAACTAATAAAAATAGTAAACAATAATCATGCACAGTTTAAGTATGTTATAACAGTAAGTTTGAGAAAATAATAGATAAAAAAATCTTAATTTGATATAACATACATGAAATATTTTGGAATGTTATTTTTAGCTACCAGGAATGATTTTATTTTTAAATAAGACTATTCCAGATTATAGCCTCTAAGTAGGAGTCCACCCAATAAAAGTTATTAATGTCTTAAATATGAATTAGATACACATCTGAGTGGAGAGTTCATGTAATTTATGTACAATGCAAATATTCAAGAAAATGCTAAAGAAATGATACCCTGTTCTTGTGTATACTCATGTAGAATCCTTTCAGAACAATGTTCTAGAGGCTTGCAATTACTCTCTACCCTATCTAATGGTCCTCTGAAAATCATGAAAATATATTTTGGTAGTTTCCAGTTCAGAAAAGAATTCTGAGCATTCATGAAAATATGTGGAAGTGTTTATCAGTGGGGAGTATATTCAAGTGCACATAAAAATGATAATAAAATGGTTTAAACACACTAGAATTTATTCTATCATATAAAAAAATAAAACTATCCCCCCAAAAAGAAAAATATAAGCAGTCCTGGAATAATATGATAGTATTAGCTCCATGAAATCATTCCACTCTTTCTACCTCTGCTACTTTGACTTCCACACTCAAAGTTACACCACAGACTGATTTAGCTAATAGGGCCATCATATTTTGTTCTTCCAGGCATAAGGAAGGAGAAAGGGTAAAGAGCAAAAGGCTTTTTCTAAAAGGAGTATGCCAAAGAGCTGGGTAAGTTCTTGAATCAGCCTTCCTTGGAGTTGCATACAACATTTCTGCTTACAAGCCTTTGGCCAAAACTAAGTCTCATGGTTACACTGAGCTGCAAAGGAGGTTGGTAATTGTGCCTGAGTAAAAATGGGGATGCTATTAGAAAATAAATGGAATAAAATTGTTTTGAAGTTACCACAGTCTACCTGTTTGCCAGCCCACATTTATACACATCCTTATTTCTATGCATAAAACACACTATACCTCTCACAACTTCAAATTCTCTTTAAGCCACTAGTACTGGACTCATCTGGACCCATGCAGCCTTCCCAATCAGGCTTACATGACAACTTATCTGGTTAAAACACTTTCATTTCTCCTTGATAGACAAGGAATAACACAAGTCATCAAAACTCCTTTCTAATTTATTCACATATCAAAACTTGATGTTACACACCATAAATGCAGACAGCCCCTGATTTATAGTGGTTAAACTTAATGATTTTTTGATCTTCTGATAGTATGAAAGTAATCGGAGTTCAGTAGAAATCTTACTTCAAATTTTGAATTTTGGTCTTTTCCTGGGCTAGCCACTCTTTTGTGATAATGCGAGGCAGTGACAGCGAGCCTCAACTTCCAGTAGATCACACCATCATGAGGTCAAACAACCCATACTCTACAGGACACTGTGTTGCCAGATGATTTTGACCAGTGCAGGCTGGTGTAAGTATTCTAAGCCTAATTAAGGTAGACTAGGTTAAGCTATGATGTTCTGTAGGGTGGGTGTATGAAATGCATTTTTGACTTAATGATATTTTTAATTTAGGGTTTATCTGGAAGTAAGCCTATGATAAGTCAAGGAACATCTATATATACAATCTTACCTGTCAACTGAAGACTTTGGGAAAATGGTGGATTAGTGGTGACCTCCTGGCTGTCTGCTCCCAGAGTAAGAGGTGAAGAACATGGACAGCTACACATGAGTGGATCACTCTCCCACAAGAACAGCATTGTGAATCTGCAGAAAAGCAGTACAGGACAAGCAGTGCTGGGAAAAAAAAAGTGAATTGGAGAATCAACCACAAAGTCCAGAGAGTGCAAGATATACAATAGGCAATAGAGCATGGGATGTCCGCACCCCTTGGCCGGCTGGAGCAGTGTTATTTGACCCATAGGAGGACGACTCTTCCTCCACTGACCTCCACACCCACTCAGGTAGGGAAGTACCTAAAGTCAGCACGAAGTTGTGGTACAGGTTGACAGGTTGTGTGGAGAAGAAACATTAGTGGGAAACATTTTGAACTCTCCAGTGCTTTGTGTTAGGTCCACACTTGGTGGGGGAGGGACTGGTCTGAGTAAACACTTCCTGGGTCTGCAGAAGGGAGTTTGGAGACAGGCACATCGCCTCTGGTGGTCACCGGGACCAGGACAAAAGAGGTGAATGCTGCCAAAAGGGAGTTTCTGCCCCTGGAAACCACCAAAGATTCTCTGGCACAGGGTGGGACAGAGATTGCAGGACCCTCTACTGGACTGACATGAGACAGTGTGTCAGGGAAGCAGTGGGGACAGCTGGCAGCTCATTGAGACAGCCTGCCAAATCCAGTACCTGCTGCCCCTTGAGAAATAAGCTTGGAAATAAGCAAAAGGGGAAAGACTGTTGATTCGGTCCAGCTAGTTGGTTTTGATAATCTGATAAGATCATAACACTAGGGCTTGCACTTGGTGCCCAGGTCGCTGCCAGCTTTGGGGCTTGTGGTCTGGGAAGGAAAACCCTGGTCAGAGTCCTTAGCAATTGCACCAATTGACACCTTCCCCTCCCACTTGGAGCTGCCTTGCAACTGTGGCGAAAGAGCCCTGAATAACACATTAGCAGCTCTCTCCTAGCAGCAGATCAAGCAACCATGGAAGTATATGCTCTGAGGGTCACAGGTACCTGTTGTTCTTCTTACCCCACCTAAAGTGGCAACAGGGCTCAAGTAAACCTTAGGAGTGACAAGACATTTCCCAAAGACTGGGGCACTTGTATACCCCATTCAGGGGTTCAGAGCCCAACACAAAGGCATTGGAATATCTTGATAATCGATTCCTCAACACAAACTACAAGCAAGAAAATAAAGGGTAATCCCATAGCTTAACACAATTCCTTCCATCTCAAACTAGTGGAGGGCAGCACAGTCACATACACTAGAGTGATTTACCACCTGGGAGCTTAAGCAAGGGGTCCAAACTCACTAATCTCCTCTGGCAAGAAGTGAAAACAACATGTCAAAGATAACCCAACAGGCTAAAACACATCTAAGGCAATACAGGACCAGAGCACATCTCCCCAGCAATGTCAAGGAATGTCTCTTTAGGGACTTGGAGATAAGGCCTTAAACCAGCCCCAGCACCTCCAGTTCTCGACGAAGTAGCCTGAGGAGAAAGAATCGGCAAAAGAAGACAGGAAACATGAAAGATCAGAGAAAAAAGTCACCCCCAAAAGAAAACATTTGATCTCCATCAATAGATACCAACTTACATGATATGTTTAAACTGACAGAAGAATAATTCCAAATATGGATTGTAATAAAACTCAGTGGAATTGAAGAGAAAATAGAAACCCAACATAAATAAGCCACAAGAACAATACAGAAAATGAATGAAAAGTTCCCTAAAGAAATTGAAATACTAAAGAAATTGATAAAAGCAAACAGAAATCTTGGAAATGAAGGAGGCATTCAAGGAACTTCAAAACACAGTGGAAAACCTCAAGAACAGAATGGATCAAGCAGAAGAAAGAATCTCAGAGCTTGAAGATAACGCCTTCATGCTAAACAAATCAGATGAAGAAAAAGGACACAGAAACAAGAGACAAGACTAAAACATAAAAGAAATGTGGGATTATGTAAAGAAGCCAAATATAAGAATCATAGCCATACCAGAGAGAGAAGAAGAAAATACACAAGGGCTGGAAACCTTATTTCATAGAATACTGGAGGAAAATATGCCTGGCCTGGCCAGGAATCTAGATATCCAGATACAAGACTCACACAGAATTCCTGCAATCATCACATCACATAGTTATTAGGCTGACCAAAGTAAACACGAAAGAAGCAATCCTTCAAGCATTGAGGCAAAATAAGCAGAAATTATTCCAAAGCATTGAGGAGGATGGTATTAAACTCTCACCTTTTGGTGATGATATGATATTATATCTAGAAAACCCCAAGGATTCAACCAAGAGACTCTTGGAATTGATAAATGAATTCAGTAAAGTCTCAGGATACAAAATCAATACGCACAAATCCGAGGCATTCTTATATGCCAATAACAGTCAAGCCAAAAATCAAATAAAAAATGCAGTACCTTTTACAATACCCTTAAAAAAAATTAAATATCTAAGAATACATTTAACAAAAGAGGTGAGAGACATATACAGGGAGAACTATGAAACACTAAGAAATTAAATTGTAGAAGATGTAAACAGATGGAAAAATCTACCTTGCTCATGGATTGGCAGAATCAACACTGTTAAAATATCCATATTACCCAAAGTGATCTACGGAATTAATGCACTTCCTACTAAATACCATCATTGTTCTTTACAGATCTAGAAAAAATAATTCTACACTTTGTATGGACCCCCAGAAGACCTCATATAGCCAAAAAAATCTTATGTAAAAAGAACAAATTGGGAGGTATCAGTCTACCAGACTTCATGCTGCACTACAAGGCTATAGTAACTAAAACAGCATGTGAATAGCACAAGAACAGAGATATAGACCTTTGGAACAGGACTGAAAATCCAGAGATGAAACCATCTACATACTGTCAACTAATCTTTGACAAAGCAGACAAAAGTATACACTGGGGAAAAGAATCTCTTTTCAATAAATGGTGCTGAGAAAACTGGGTAACTACTTGCAGAAGATTGAAACTGGATCCCTACCTCTCACCTTTTACAAAAATCAATTCACAATGGTATGAAATGACATTTGTGTGCCAATGGAGGTGAAAGGTTTAGATGACTTCAAATAATGTTATTGGTACACAGCCATGCACATTTTTTATGTATTTTCTATGACTACTTTCATGCTATAACCACAGAGTTTAGTAGTACCACAGAGACTGCATAGCCTGCAAAGCCTAATATATTTACTACTTGGTCCTTTACATAAGAAGGTTGGCAATCCCTGTCATTGTAGCTGGTGCTTGGATCTACCAGGTTTCAGAAGTACTGCCTGTACTTCTCAACTCAGTGAATACATTAGTTTGCTAGGGCTGCCATAACAAACTGGATGGCTTAAACAACAGAAATCTGTTTTCTTCCAACTCTGGAGACTAGGTGTCTAACATTGAGGTGCTGGTTTCTTCTAAGGACTCTCTCCTTGGCTTGTGGATATATGCCTGTCTTCCTTACTTATCTTTAAGTAGTCTTTCCTCTGTGTATGTTTGTGCCCTAATCTCCTTATGAGGACAGCTAGTCATATAAGATTAGGACCCACTCTAATGATGTCATTTTAACTTAGTTACCTTTTCAAAGACTCTGTCTCCAAACACAGTCACATTCTGATGTACTGGGGGTTAGAAATTGAACATATAAATTAGTAGAGCATAATTCAGCTTGTAATTCATAAAAAAAACTTTTGAATTTTTCTCTTGAGAGTAATCTATGTTTTTCACCAGTAGGCCTCCACTTCTCTGTCCCATTTTAATAGATACCTCTTGACTCTGTACTCTAGAGTGGGCTCCAGAGTTGACTTTGCTGGATTTGCGGTATTTATTTACACTTGATATGGAATTTAGGATATTGTCTGGTATTTTCTGTTTCAGCTATAAATATATATATACACATATAATATTTCTGTATGTGTGTATGTATTAATATATATGCATGGGTTATGGATGTTTATACTTGCTGTCCTTGTTAATCAAAATTTGTTTTAAGGATAGATGTAGAGATTTAAATATGTAACCATGATTATCTTTGATGAAACTGGAATTAAATGAGCTTCTTTTTGATGGATTATTGGCTCTTTCCTTCCTCATGGATTTTATTCCCTCTTTTATTTATTTAACTATACTATGTATATTTATTTTGTGACTATGATAATGTCTCATATTATATCTGAAAACTCCAATATTTATAATATTTGATGGTTCAGTTTTGTTATTTATTATTTTAGCTTATTTTCACATAAACTGCTTTGTTTTCTTGCATATTTTGTGATTTTTCTTATGAGTGATAAAAGGTTGTTGGAGCAATATTATTGGAAATAATTTGTGTCCTGGGTTTCCATAAGAGACGTTTTTCTCAATGGAAAGTCCCCATCTCTGCCAAGCAAACTGCAATATACTGTAAATAAGTAAGTTGGAATACTGAAAAATGCATTTCAATATTTTTCTAGACAGAGAAAAAGATCTTCAATAGTGACATGACACTCTCTTGCCACTAAGTTTCTGGACTGAGATGTAGGTTTTACCAATAGATGCTCTGGTGTGAGACTGAATTTGGAACTTACTAACGTGGAGAAAGAGAGATGGCATTGAACATGCAACTGGGCTTGTGCAGGTCATGGAAAGGACAGTGAAGTGTTAAAATCAGCAGCTTTAAAACTGTTTCCAAAATTTGCAGCCACGTTCTTGATTCTACATTTTTTCTATAGTGGTATGGTCTAATGATATTTTGGCAGCCCGTTCTGCCCTGTGGCATAACAAGGATTCTTGGAAGTTCAAATGATAGTCTGTTTCTTTAGCTCATCCAAGCATTCTGTAAGTCATTTAATATCTGTAAAATCACTTTCTACTTTAGCTAATGTGGATTTTGAACTATAGAACAGAATTATAACTAGTAAAGGGTACTGTCAGTGTGGTCCACAACAAATTAAAGGTTGTTACAGAGGGGATTTTTAGCATCAGAAAATTTACCTTATTTATTTTGAGTCTTATATATCACAGACACCTAAAATTATATACATTATATAAATTATAAAATTATATAATATTATACTGTTTCAATACTATTTATAAATATTTATCTTTATCTGTCTACATATATAGTTTTACGTATCTTCTAGAGCAGCAGTCCCCAAATTTTTTGGCACCAGGGACCTGTTTCATGGAAGACAATTTTTTCACGCAAGGGGGTGGGGCTGAGGGTAGGCACAGTTCAGGTGGTGATGCAAGCAATGGGGAGCGGTTGTAGATACAGATGAAGCTTGTCACTCACTTGCCCACCACTCCCCTCTTGCTGTGCCCTCAGTTCCTAAGTTTCATGGGAGACAATTTTTCCATGGGTACTGAGCCATGGCCCAGGGATTGGGGAACACAGCTCTAGAGGGACGGACTTCTGGTCTACTAAATAGCTAGAAAAACAATTCAGTTTTTAATAGCAGCATTCTTTTCTACATAAATTGAATGTCCAGACTAATAATTCAAAATATGTTAAATAATCTCTAGTTAAGAATTTGGATTTGGCTAAAGATATGTCTTCCATGCCTCTCTTTAATTGTACTCTTATATTAGCTAATTTGTCCAAATTGAACTATATCAATCACAAAATATATACATAGCTTATTTATATATCCATTAGTCTTCTCATCTTGACTTTGAATTATGTTAGGCCTAAACTCTGACTCAGTACCATAGGTGTCCAATACATGCTTGTGGATACTGTGATTTATTTTTTAAGAATTTAATATGTATAAATTAGGTCTCTCTTTTTAAAAAAGTGTAATGCACTCTCCTTTTTAAAAAGTAGAATACACACATACACAAAGAAGGTAATTATGCTACATGATAGACATTTTAATTAGCTTAATTGTGGTGATCACTTCACAATGTATACATATTAACATATCAGAATACCACAGTATACATCCTAAATACACACAATATTTACTTGTCAGTCATACCTCAATTAAACTGAGGTAAAAAAAGTGAGATAAAAGGAAACATCTGATTGCTTATGTCAGAACCAAGTAATTTTCCAGTAGGTTATCATGAATTTAATGATTTATAAACCTGTACAAAAATATTGATGTGTACATGTTGGCTTTTGGTTGATATTTCATTTGAATGGAATGAAATATCTGTTTTTTATTGACAAATAATAATGGTATTTATGGAGTACAATGTTATGTTTTGCTATATGTATACATTGTAGAAAGATTGAACCAAGCTGATTAACATATCCATCAACTCACCTACTTACGTTTTTGTTGTGAAAACATTTAAAATTTACTCTTTTGGCAATATCTGTTTTCTGAGGGAAAAAAACCCGCAGCTCTTTAGTGATTTGAGGATATGTATTAGCCTTTATCTGCCAGTTAATTACTGCTCACATCAAACTGCTGCTCTTCCTGAGACACTTAATCAAACTGCACCGATTCTTGTGGGGTTTACTCGTTTATAATCATAAGATCACACACACTGAATGACTGGAGCAAGGTAATTTCAAACAGATTCGAGTATCACAAACGGCTTCCTGGAAAATTGTCAACAAACTCTGAGTACCCAAAGTTCAATTAATTATTCCAGGAAATATATAAATTCTCTCCTTTCCTGCAGATATTTCTAAGTAACTTCTAAAAGGAAGAATATGTCTTCCTAATTTCTAACATATTAGACAAAAACAAAAAATACGAAACCACATGGAAAATGTTACTCAATGAATTTCCATCTAGAAATTTTATTTTGTATAGGATATGATTATTCTATTTATTGTACTATGTAAATATCATTGCTGATTAGCAGGCATTATGGTTAATAGATTAAGAGTAAAAAATTGAATTTATATCATATGAACTAAAACTATACTTAACTTGTAAAATAGTTTATGTAATATCTTAATTTCTGAGGTAAATTAAATATTGAATGCTTCATCATCAATATACCTTTCAATGCCTAGAAAATTCTAGCATGCCTAATCATATTAATTTCATTGAAAAACTATTGATAAGAAGGGAAGATTTTAATAATGTGCTGCATGCCATTGGACTTATATTAAATAATTGTGAAAGTAGAAATAATTTGAAGTTTGAATTTTATTTTAGGAAGTCACTTAACATACTTCAAAAAATCTTTAGAAGTTAAATGTTAACACAAAAGTATATATTCTCAGTTATTTAATAAATCTAACTGATAGAATGGACTTATTTACTGGAGTTTCTATAATTTACCATTAGGCTTTTACATTGTATTTAGTAATCTGATTTAACATGCAATAGTTTTTTATGTCATTTGAGCACAACAATAATATTTTTCTTTGTTTTCTTTTATTAAATGCAGTAAGAAATTTACCCTCTGTGCATTTTTATTTCTCTTTATATTACCCATAGTGTTTTGGGTACTAGCATAGCAAAAGCTAGAAGAGGACTACAAGGGGTATTTTGAGTAAAGCATTAGCAAAATCTAGAAGAGAACCATAGGGCATATTATCAGTAACTTGATCAAGTAGAGAAAGCACTGCTATTCACACACACACATGCACAAACACACGTGTGCACACACACACTCCCACACACCCCTGCTTGCTCCCTGCTGTTTGTAAATAGTTGTGATAGTTTCAAAATCAGGTTTGTCTAAGTTTATAAAGTTGTGTTATAGAGGTTAAACTCATCTCTCTGTGTGTGTGTGTGTGTGTGTGTGTGTGTGTGTGTGTGTGTGTAATGAGATATTTAAAGAGAACTAAGAGAACAAGAGATCACTTTTAGGTGGTTGACTAAGTTGACAGTGTGACTGATTTTTATACTCCTTTGATGCTCTTCAGTATCTTCCATATAAGCTAGCCATAGACCTTGAAAAGTTTTAAAAATTCTATTATGTGTATTAAATAAAGTTAAGCAGAAATAAATGTTGAAAAAAATTAAAATAAAACAGAATGAATGAAAACTGAAGGTAGTGTTGTCCAAATGATTGTCATTTGTGTCTCAGTTGGAATTATTTTATCATGCCTATAGTATATACTGAAATTTTGGAGAAATTAAAGATTAATTTTCAAAAGGGGGCTATATACAGCACAATTCACAATTGCAAAGATGTGGAAACAACCCAAGTGCCCATTAATACACAAGTGGATTACTAAAATGTGGTACATGTATACCATGGAGTACTATTCAGCTATAAGAAACGATGGTGATATAGCACCTCTTGTATTTTCCTGGACAGAGCTGGAACCCAGTCTACTAAGTGAAGTATCCCAAGAATGGAAAAATAAGCACCACATGTACTCACCAGCAAGTCGGTATTAACTGATCAACACCTATGTGGACATATAGCAATAATATTTATTGGGCATCGGGTAGATGAGAGGGGGGCGGAGGGGTGGGTATATACATACATAATGAGTGTGATGTTCACCATCTGGGGGATGTACATGATAGAAGCTCTGACTCTGGAGGGGAAGGGGGGAAAGGCAACACACATAACCTAAGCATTTGTACCCTCATAATATGCTGAAATAAACAAAAAAAGAAGAAAAAAGGGGAGCTATATAAAACCTTGAGGCATTTATTCATTTTTTAAATTTATTCATGGATTTAATCAACATTTATTTGGAATATACTGTTAATGCTGTGTTAAGATTTGATGATTCCTTGGGACCTTATAAGAGCTCTGCCTTCAATGGTACCTGCTTTCTAGTTAGGAGATGAGTTTAAAAAAATACAAGCATAATAAAATAATAAAAGAAAGGAAACAATCACAGTTTGTATTAGTGATGCAAAGGAAAGAAAAATAATCCTGTAATAAAGAATAAATGGCCTATTTGAACAGATCTGCATTTGACAGAAATGGCTAGACTCTAGTACTCTTGCCATATACAGGCATTGGCTGCCGGCTGCCTGGGAACAAATTTTCTCAGCTTGAAAGTTGAAGCAGATCTTGGAGGCACTGAAGCTGAACACTGTAAGCTAATTTCACTCCTGAAGCCAAATGAAATTTCTTTCTTGAAGGGAGATCTGAGTGGCATATTTCCATGGCTTCTACAAATTAAAACTTGGGTATAAGCCTTAGAGCTGCTTAGTTGCTGAGTAGGATGGAAATAGAAAGGTGTCATTTATGTTTGAGAAAATAGAAATATTTAATGATTTAAGAGTGATTTTAAAAGAGTGGTAAGAGAAAAGAATGGATCAAAGAGTATATAAGAATTGAGGAAGAAATTTGGAAATAGCAAGATATAAAATGAAACAAAGAAAGTGTGTAGGAGATAAACTCATTCGTTTTGTTGAGGAAAGAGTATGTTCAACTTTTTAAAACTTTTTCTTTGATTTTATAAGATAAAATATAGTAGAGAATTTGTGAGCCTCAGTGGGGCTACTCAGTGAAGAGGAAGTGAATCAAGATTCGAGAAATAAGAAAATCATCAAAAATACAAGATTTGTTCAGAAAAGGGAAAGAATTTGGCACAGGACAGAAATAGAAAGAATGGAATTTGATATGAGTAGGAATACTTCTTTTTTAATAACTGGGAGAGATAGAAGTGGGGGACTTTTGTAGGGGAAAAGGTAGATTTGTTGGTGAAAACATAAGGGGGTTTCAGATTTCTGGCTTACATTTTCTCAATGGATTATGATGTAGAAAAATGAGCTGTGACAAAAGAAATTGAGTCTTATTGCAGAAAGTGAGAAAGCAAGCTTAAGAGTAAAGAGTAGTTTTCAGTGGTGTGAAGGGATAACATAAAATCCGTGAACATAAATAACATACACGATTGAGATTTTGCAGGCATTATCAGTAGGAGGTTAGAGAGACAAGGGCATTTCAAGGCTGTGGCCATAATGTTGCACAACAGATTACAATGAGTATTTTTGTGAAGTCAAAGAATTGTGGTTGTACATGCACTAGAGCAAGTTATCTAGAAGGAGAGGAAATGGTGTAGACAATAAAATATTCCAAATAGAGATTTCAGAAGTGATTCACTTTCTGTTGTAAAACTGGAATAGCTGGCTGAGGTGGAATGGAAGAAAATGCCATTAGAAATAAGGACATTAAGGAATGAAGAAGCCAGAGAACTGTCAGGTAATTTTCCAACATCACAGGGGGAGGTATTAAAATAAAGATTGTTGTCCAAGAGCTAAAATTTTTAAGAAATGAAGTGGAATGGCTTGAAGATTAGATTGGTTAAGGTCAGAGACTGTCAGGAGGCATAGATTGTATCAGGAAGAACAGATGGTGTCTATTCCAATAGATGGAACATACTTTGAGAAGCACGATTGATTTCTTTTATTCTTCCCTTTCTCACCCAGGAAAGAGGTCAAGAAATGGAATACAAAGTATAATGAGGGACCAAAGTGTCACTAAACTCCTCTTACATTTACTTACTGTTCAGGGTCAAGTCCATGAGGTACTTGATATTCAGACAAACTTCAAAAAGTGATAGTGATAAAAACAATGAGAGAAAAAATTCTCCAGATAGTCCTTGTAAGAAAAAAGACACTACTGTGTCTCACTGAGTCTTCCAATTTCAGAGGTTATTTAGTCTACACCCTTAAGAGAAAACCCAATGCATGTACAAATTAAGTGATTTTTAAGCGCATGCAACTTGTTACTAGCAAAACGTGGACTTCCCCTGGCTTTCTGACTCCCAGTCCACATCCTTTCCCCTAGTTCAGTTTATTCTCTTAGAAGGACTTACTGAAAACAGCACGAATACTAGATTAATTTTAATACATACTGTAAAATGTATTATTTCAGAAATGTTTAAAAAGCAGCAATTAATGCTCTTTTGATATAGAGAATGCTTCCCTATGAGGATTCTTGACAATGAGGAAATAGTGATAGCTTTAGCATGCATCTGTTCATTTGAACAAAAGGAATTTTTTTAAATCTAAAATTCCTTGGCATTTACACAATCTGATGATAGTAAAGCAGCATCATTACCAAAATGTCATCACCTCAAAGAGAGTATCCTTGCTTTATTGGTTGCTTTAACAGTTTTATTTCTACCTGAAAAGGTTCATTGCCTGCCTGAAGGTAAGTGGGAAGAAAACCCAATGTTCTTATTTGTGGTTTAGAGACTGATCACAGCATTGCTACATCTATAAATAAGCTTCTATGAGAGTCCCAGAAGTCCTGCCACAAGTCCACTGTCACAGTTTATTGGCTAATCAGCAACGAATTGAAATCTTGATTGGCTTTATTTGTTGGCTGATTGAAACACTGAGATAGGAAGTAGTAGACAGATTAATTAATTTGTGCTGGGGAATCCAAAGTTAATCTAAAGAATGCTGTCACTTTGATTGATGGCTATGTGAGAGAAGAAGTCTTTAGAAACCATCATGAATCATCACTCCATGGGCACATAAATACAAGGTTTTGTCTATTTAACTGATTGAATTCTACAGAATGATACTGAATACTAATGTTTCTGTGTACTTAACAATTACCCACATGTTTTAATGGTGGGCTACATAGGACAGAGAACAATGGACAAAGGATATTAATAAAAACAGACCACTGAATTTATGAATACTGTCATGTTCAAGAAGTATAAACTTCCACTTTACCGACATATCATCTATGTAACTTTTGTGGGATATTTTAATTTGATTGTCAAAATAATTTATTTTACAAACCTGCAGTACCTTCTACTTACAAACCTGTAACTGAAGAATAGTGTTTTTTTCTAGAAGAACCAGAGTAAGGTTTTCATGCTTGCACAGCCTTTGAGAAAAGCAAAAAAATGTGAGCACCTAATGACTTTTAGCTCATGGCTTCCTACTAAGTATGAGAGGAAAGAAAGAATGGAAACTACATGAGCTTTAATAAATTGCATTAGCTTTCTGCAAATTATAATCAAGCTTAAAAATGAAGTATCAGTATGGGATCCTCGTGTTTTATATCTAGCATTTTCTTCTCATGACCACAATAATGCAAGAAAAATAGAACCACAGATTTATTATTTTTCTCCAAGTGCAACTTTATTACTTTAATTTATATTTGAGAGAACTAGGTTATTGATGTTTTAATATCTTGCAATCACTCATATTAACTAAACATGTCCTGAAAGTTACTATGTTTTTGTTTTCCATATTATAAAGTACGCCCCTCTTTTGATAAAAGTGAAAACAGATCTCAAAAAAAGGGAAAATTAAACTAGAAGAAGACAGTTTACATATGATCATTTGACCACTTAACATTTGTGGACCACCTAAAACGTGTCTGGGACTATAGTAGATAATGTGCTGGGTACATAAGCCTTGGCCTTATGGATCTTGACCAATAATAAGCAAATAAACAAGCAAACACGTACATGAGAAAAATTTTAATAATATGCATAGATTTTTCCTGCAGAAAATTGTAAAGAAAGCTTTCTGTTTTTAATGCACTCTTATTTCCCTTGGTTTTCTTACCAATTATTATTATCTCTTGCGCCTCTGGCTTTTTGTCAACTGTTAAAAGGATAATTAACATATGCATAGGAATGAACTTGTATTTTTAAATCACGTTGGGGATATTTGATTCAAAAAGTCCCATCAAATGTGAAGAGTGTGGCTTCTGTTACTGAAGTCATTTAGAATCATTCAAGAATTCCACATAGGGAATGGAGAGAGTTGTTATTTTACATTTCCTCTCATTTTTACAAAATTTTATATCCTCCTTTTGTGTACCACATCTCAGAAGGGTCTTCCCTGGGTCTTTCTCAACTTTGATTCTATGCATTTCCCTTCCACTTCTTCCTTTATGTCCACTCACAGGGATGTAAGTACATAAAGATTTAGCATGTCACCTCTGGAACTTCTAACTTAGAAAATTCAACAAGCAGATAGAATAAATATATACAGTGTATTTTTTACATATTCACTGTTATAAATTAACTGAAAGAAGTAGGTTGTTCAAAATGAAGATAAAGTTCAATTTCCTGCTGTGAGCCTCATGTGGAAAAGAAGGGGAGTCTAAAAACAAAAGCAATAACAAGATCAACGATAACAGTGATATATTGACTTATCTAAATGTATCAGGAAGGATTTGTGTATAGTAGCTCATTTAATCATCTCAAGAGCATTATGAAATAGGTACTAATAAATTAAAACTTCCTAAGTCTTCTCTGTTTAAATTAGAAGGCAAATTTCCCTTTTTGTATGTAAGACACTAAAAATAATAAACAAATTCTCTAAAAAGTAATATTCGACTGTTAGAAATAATGGTTTTGATCATTATGATGATTTTAGTTGGGAGTTTTGAAATTAAGCCTTTAAGATTCAAGAAAGTCTGTTCTATGAAAACTGAACTATCAGAAAAGATACTTTTTAACACCAAATTTGGTAATGAATGCTGGTAATGAAGTGGAGCAACAGGAATTCTCATTCATCGCTGGTGGGAATGCAAAATGGCACAGCCACTTTGGAAGATAGTTTGGCAGTTTCTTATAAAACTAAACATACTTTTACCATGTGATCCTTGATATTTACCCAAATGAGTTGAAAATTTATTTCTACATAAAAACAAAAAAACATATAAACAAAAATGTCTATAACAGCCTTACTTGTTACAGTAGTCCCACCTTGTCTGTGGGGGATAAGTTTCAAGATGTCCAGTGGAATCCTAAAACTGCAGATAGTACCGAACCCTATGTATATTAATACTCTGATTTTTTTCTATACATATATACCTATAATAAAGTTTAATTTATAAATTAGGCACAGTAAGAGATTAAAACCATAATTAACAATAAAATAGAACTATTATAACAATAAACACTAATAAAAGTTATATCAGTGTGATTTCTCTCTCTTTTTCTCTTATTGTACTATGCTCACCTATTTTCAGAACACAGCTCACTGGGGTAATTGAAATTGCAGAAAGAGGAACCACAGATAAGAGGGGACTACTGTATTACTAAAACTTGGAAGCATCCAAGATGTTCTTCAGTAGGTGAATGAATAAATAAATTCTGGCATATCCATATAATGAAATATTATTCCTTCCTAAAAAGAAATGAACTTTTAAGCTACCAGCAAACATAAAGGAACCTTAAATGCATATTATTATTCCAAAGAAGGCAATCTGAAAAGGCTATGCTATATGATTTCAACTCTATGACACTCTCTAAAGGCAACATCAGGGACACAGCAAAAAGATCAATGGTTGCCCATGGTTAGGGGAGAGGGAAAAATGACTAGGTAGAGCACAGAGGATTTTTAAGGCAGTGAATCATACATAATCATATTCTGTATGATACTATAATGGTAAATACATGTCATGTACATTTGTCAAAACTCAGAGAAGGCATGCCAAGAGTAAATATAAACTATGGACTGCAGATGATAATGATGTGTCAGTGTCGGTTTATCCATTTTAACAAATGTATCACTCTGGCGTGGGTTGTTAACAGTGGAAGAGGCTATGGGTGTGTGGGGTCAGGGGTTATATGGGGACTTTTGTACTTTCCACTCAATTTTGCTATGAACCTAAATTTGCTTTCAAAAGTAAAATCTATTCCAGATAAGTTGTTTTTACTTTTGGAGATTGCATGATGCCTCAGATGTTTTCAGATTTTCATAAAATGTCTCCTGTCTTAATATAGTTTTGATTGTAAATAAATGTTTACTTCATTTAATAAAAGTGACACCCTTCACTAGGTATAACTAGTGATGAACACTTTTAAAACTGTTTTTCAAATATCAACGTGAAGCATAGGGACATTGAAATCAAGTTTGGAAGCTTACCACACTATTAAAAATTAGTTACTGAAGTGTAATTGATATACGATAAATTGTACATATTTAAAGTATACAAATAAATAAGGTTTGACTATATGTACACCTGAGAAATCATCATAACAGTTAAGATAATGAACATGTTTTGTAGCCATAAAGTTTTCCTTTGAAGACAGTTAGAAATAAGTAAGGAAACTTAAATAAGTAAAAAATTAAATCAATATGTGATATTATTTTTAAAAAGACTTATTTGTTCAAAATGCCTTGGACCAGGGAAAAAGGAAGAAAATAACTTCCTAGAGATACAAATAAAGTAAAAACTGAAAAAATTTTAAACTTCCTATATTCAAAAAATTATATCTAACATATAAATTGACACTTACTAAGTTTTATTTTTCAAATAAATATATAAATACAATTAATTTAGCAATCAAAACACCAAAGTCAATTTGTTTTTACATTGTTTTCAAAGATGTTGAAATTTTGCGTAAGTAGAACGGTAGTCTTATATATGAGATTTTCTATATATTGTTCTTTCTACATTGGAAGTGGTCTAAATCATTTGACAGTAATATACTGAAACTCAAAGTTTGTAATGCAAAATATGAAAAAGAACAAATAAGTACCAAAAAACCCAGTTTGTGTCCTTTACAAACTATTATGGGCCTGTAAATACAAATTATAAATTAATGTTTAATTTTATATTCCAAAATGACAAAAATTTTGTTTAACTATTAACAAATATTAACTTATATTAACATATGGAGATTGTCTCTTTCAAACAGCTATAAAGTATGATTCAGACATTAGTAAAGAAAAAAATCTACTTAAATTGTATGTTGATAATTGAGATTATTTAAAGCTGTAGTGACCCTCCCACTGATGTGTCGTGAGAATAAGAGAGATGCTCAGATTTTAGCCAGGAATAGCTTGTTCCCCATAGAGATGCAATGAGTTTTAAAACAAGCAGAGCAATTAGAGACCACTCACCTTTCAGGACATTTTCTTCAGAGCATTAAAAGAAAAATCACCAAAAAGGATGATGTTTTTGATCACTAATTTTCTTATCTATTAATTATCTTCTCAATATTAAAGAAAAATTAACTTTAATAAGTAGAAAAGATTTAAAAAGAGAGGAAAGCAAACATTTCCTCTTCTGTGAAGTTGTTCATTGAGTGGCAATAATCAGAAGAATTTTTGTAAGTGCAATTGTTCCTTTATTTTCTTTTGTTACTGTTGTTGAAAAAAATTAGGTTATTCACGTGCTATATTAAACTTTACTTTATTACAATGTGTACTAGCTTAATACCAAATTAGAATGCTAATGGTTAAAATAATGAATTCAGAATCTCACTGACAGCCGTCCAGAGCACTTAAAACACCAAACAGTAATGAGACTGTGATAATTTTAAAATGAGTCCACAAATTCTTTTACAGTTTTGCAAAAGATGGAGCCTAATTACCCTCTCCTTTATTGAGGGCCAGATGTACTGACTCATTTCTAATAAACAGAATGTGGTAGAAGTGACAACGTGTGACTTTCAAGATTAAGTAATAAAAGATGTGTAACTTCTCTCTCGTTCTCTCTCTGTCTCTCACACCACTCACTCAAGGTAAAATCAGTTGCCATGTTGTTAGAATACACAGCAGTCATATGGAGATACCCACTAGCATGAAACTAAAGCCTCCTATCATTGGCCAACAAAAAGGAGCTGGACTGCTTGCCAATAGCCATGTGAGTGAGCCGTGTGGGAAACTACAGCCTCAGCCCATGATGTGACTGCAGCTTTATGATAAGCTTTGAGCAAGAACCAACCAGGTAGGCTGCTCCCAAATGCCTGACCCCCCCAAAACTGTGAGATAATGAATGCTTGTAGTTCCATGCCACTAAGTTGTGGAGTACTCCATTAAATAGCAATAGATAATTTAATCACATACCTTGCATTTCATAGCAAAAAAAAAAAATTACTTCTCCAAAAATGTTTTAGTTCCAACACAACTGTCTCATTGGAATATCCTACATATATGAACAATGTATCCGTTTAATATGGAAACAAAGTGGTTTATTATGCTGAGTTTCAAACTGACTAAATTCAATAAAATTGGGACTTAGCCCTTATCTCTTGTGAGAGTCAATGGTATGAACAAATGAGTGGGAATATAATAGCGTAGCAAGAACAGCAATATAGAGCAGAGAGCTGATGGTGCTAAGAGCTATGGAGGGAGCTGCTGGAAAGCTTTCTTCACTTGGTGACACTGAATTGGGTTTACAAGTGTCAGGAGCCTCTGAAGAGAAAGTCACCCTCTTCCCTCACTAGTGAAGAGAATAGATGGCAAAGCCACAGATAATGAAGCAACAAGTTGTATTAGGAACTCGGAACAACTCTGTACTGCTAAATACAAAATATAAATTGAGGACTGTTAGAATATTAAACTGAGGTCATAGTCAGAAGTCACGATCGAAGATCATCTAACTGAAAAATTTAGGACTTAGATTATAAGCATTAAGGGAACCCAATAAAGTTTTTCCTTCTGTTTTTTTTTTGTTTAATTTTTGAAGATTTCATTGAAAATACATACAAAAGACAATGCAAAAGGTTCACCTTATTAAATTTTCACAGAGGAAACACGCATATGTAACCCCTACCTAGATTAAAAAATCAGAACAGTGCCAGCACCCAGAAGCAGCCCTTGGGCCACTTCCAGTCATTAACAGAGCAGTCAATTCACAAAGTTACCTAAGAAACTCCTTAGGGGAAATATATGTCTAGTTAGAAACCTGGAATATTGAAACAAGTAGTTATTTTTTCTTGCATTTTTTTAACATAGGGGAAAAAGAGAAACATCACTGAAGTAGAAACAAATTCATTTGGCATAGCAAGTAAGTGGAAACTCTGGGACAATTCAAATTTATACCATTGTACTACTCTGAATTATTTCATGCAAAAGGTTTTACTCTAGTCCTCAGAGACATTTAAAAAAACAAACAGAAAAACAAAAAGGGTAATAAAGATTCCCTACATTATTGTGCTATAAATACTGAAAATATGTTTCCAAATGTGACAAGAAATATTATGAGCCATCGCAGATGCATAAATGAAGCAAGCGTAATACTCTTTCCTCAGAGGCACCAATAAAAAAAGACTATTATAAAGCACTACAAAATAATTTCTTTATCCAAAAGCTCTGAAGCAGTTATTAAACCAGCTGTTTTCAAAAGTACACAAATCTGCTAAGTTGCAGTTGGGTAACTGTTAAATGTTAAAGCAGTGAATGATCAGCATGGAGCAGATGGTCTGGGAATGGGTGAGAAAATGGCAATGTTAATACCACCAGACTGAGATGTTCATTTGTGCTGTGGTATGCGCAGACTGGGTGAATAATGAAGGTTCTGTAATAATTGTGTAAATCCCAACATTATTAAATCGATTCAGCTGGGGTTTCTTAATATATGTGAAGCACTTGATGTACTTGGAGAAATACCTCCTCTTTGGCTAAAGCTGTTCTCATTAACTCATACTGCTTTATTTGCTGTGACCTCAGTGTTTCTGTTAAGTAATGACTGGAATAAGAATTAGAAATCCGCTTTCAATCTAAATATTATAAAGGAGGGAAAATGTTAAGAAAGTGTCAAAGCATTGCATGGGATTGCCCATGGCGTTAATTTACCCATCAAGTTTGGTTAGTGTTTGTTTTAGACTATTCAAGGGTTTATAATTAGACTTGCACTTTAGGGGTTTGAGAAAGTTGCTTTTTCCTGTTCAATGTTTATTTTACCTGAGAGGGAAGGAAGTCATATTCATATATCTTCTCGATTTTAGTTTAACCTGGGAATTCCCAGATTTTTACTGCAGTATCACTTTACGGGTTTGTGGGAAAAGGTTTCTGGAAAGCAAAGACATTCACAGTATTTTTCCTCAACTTTGACACTACTATTTGTTTTGGGGCTTCCCTGTGCAATGAATATGTTTCACAATGTCTCTAGCCTTGGCCTATTAGATGCCAGAAGTATCTTCCCCATCCTCCCTCCAAATTGTGATAACAAAAAAATGTTACTAAATGTCCTATGGGGGATAAACTTGTCCTCACCCCTGATGGGCAGCAGTGAGGCAATCCAGAGAAGAATGTGGTTCATACCACTGATGGGGAAAAAAGAAAAAATGAAAGAAAATGGAAATGCCATGCAAATGTCAGCAAACAGTTGAAATTTTTAATTGAACTTGGCTTTAAGTAAAATATAGGCACACAGAGTCCCATAAGACTCTATAAAATACCGACTATAATTCCATGAGTGTGAGCTATGCGGTATGCTAAACTGTTGGGAAAGTAATGTGATTTAAAAATAGGTGAGAAAATAGAAACTAGAACATGCTAGCTAGATTTTTCAAAATATTCTCTGGACATGATGCTATTGAAAATTTTAAAAATCCAGTCAATTAGATTTTGAGATATGCTACATATCATATATCCATGTTGAAGAGTTATTTTGTTCATAAGTATATCAAAGGTGCTAAAATATCTTACAATTTAAAAAAAAGCCTTCATTTTTCCTTGGCACATATGTGTGTGTGTGTATGAGTATATGGATGTATGTATGAGTGCATGTGTATATGTACGAATTTATGTATGTATATGTGTATGTATGTAAGTGTGCATGTATGTGTATATGAGTATATGTATGTTAACTACTCACAGAACCAAAGTACTCCAGACTCATTTTAAACAGTCAAAGGCATGTCACAAAATCTATAGGATTTGCATCCTAAAACTCATAAATATTATAAGATAGCCCATTTTACCTTTGTTTAGAGCTTACCTTCTGCTATTTTAAACATTGTTTAAGAAAAAAGGAAAAAGGAGGGTACATGTATTGGGAAAGTGTAAGTGTGAGGGTAGACAGGTGAGAGTGGGTAGGAGACTGGCTATAGTCAGATTCATGGATTCCAGCAAGAGGTTGCATGCAATAGAGAGTTAATTTTAACACTGGAGAGTGAAGAACTACTACCAACTTTGAACAAAAATATTGTAGCAATTGAGAATAGACACATATAAACTTTTATACAAGAGAGCCAATGCCAACAGGTAACAGGGAAGCTACTGTGATTATAACATGAAACTACTCATTAATTACTTGATTAATGTATTCCATTTAGCCTAAGCACTGTGTTTCATCTCTGTCACATCATGCCTTTTCTAATTTTCTAATATTGTAAAAATCTTCTAATACAAATATTAAGAAAAAAGTAAGGAATCTGTTAACTTTGCAAAGATTGCAAGAATTCATTAAATCTAATAAAGTGACTTTGGAGACCTAATACAATCACATGCAAAACCATCAACAAATGGAGATTCTAGCAGAGTGAGCAAGTTAATAACTGAAGAAGAGAAATGTAAAAGGTGAGAAGAAAAGAGATCCTTTAAGAGAGAGTGATTTGAATATCGAAAGATGAAGAGCTCCTTGCAATTTTAATGAAGGAAGTTCTTGAAAATTCTTGCAAAAATCTTTCTTTTCATCTTGGGTATGTTTATTCCAAATACAGTGCTATCAATTTTAATATTTTCAGAAAAAAATTATATCCAAAATTGTTATTATTAGTTCCTTTCTTTTCTTTTATTTCAGCATATTATGGGGGTACAAACGTTAAGATTACATACATTGCCCTTGTCTCCCCTCCCCCCTTGAGTCAGAGCTTCAAGCGTGTCCATCCCCCAGACGGTGTGCATCGCACTCACTATGCATGTATATACCCATCCCTTCCTCCTCCCTCCCACCTGCCCCACACCCGATAAATGTTTTGTTTTGTTTTCCTAACGTTTTGGTTACATTTTATATCTTTGTCTCTCCCTAGCAAGGGTTAGAGGTATGCCCTTCCCCTCCACAATGTTCACCACATCCCTCAGATGCGGGACTACCCCTCCAACCCCTGAATCCCCTTTTAGTTCCTTTTAATTATAAAAGTTCATATTAGTAATTACATCCCAACATATGATATATAATAGCTAAACAACTAATTTTTAAAATTTTTTAGTTAGCTTTATATATCAAATCAACCAGTTCGACCAATCAAACATTCTGAATATTTATTATGAAATTGTGATCCTACTTTTCAAAATTTCTCTGAAGATGACTTTTTCTGAAGGCGACAAGTCATCAACAAAGAGGAAACTCCAGAATCTCAGTAGCTATGAGGGACCCTGAACCTTGCAAAAGTCATATAACTGTTCTGCGACCAAGTTCAACATTCATAAAATCACCACGTTCTGTTTGATTGTATTTATTGAGAACTAAATTTCCTTTAAGCTCTATATGTTTGTAATTGTACATTTCAATATTTGTAATAAAGAAATGCTATAGTTCAGTTTTAGAAAATAAGAAATGTGCCATTTTAATATAATTATGAGTGTGAATTTTAGATTATTCTCTAAGGACAGTTTTGCAGAAATGAAATTGTTAGATGAAAGACTGAACGTTTAAACATTTTGTGTTTTGGCCTGCTAAAATATTTTAAAATAGAAAAATAAACCTAGGAAAATACTTACTGGAAATATATAGAATTATTACGAAGAAAAATTTTAAACAATGTCGAGGGATACAATAGAAATCCTGAATAAATAGAAACATACAACCTGTTCTTGAACTTAAAAAATCAGAACTGAAAATTGAATTTTAACCTTTGAAGTTCAAACACAAGCATTTACCTCTGAACCTTCCCCAAACTGCCAAAATGACAATAGAATAAAAAGCACAGCACTTCAAAGATAAAGAGACAGGAAGAGTTGGCAAAGACAGGTTTTGTGGAATATGCAAAGTGAAATCAAAGTTTTGCTGCATCCACAGAGTATGTACTGATGTTGGGGAGCTGGTTTGAGGTCTAGAGAGGAAAATAAGAAGCAGGCTGGTTTTTGCTATGAAGGTTCAGAATGTAAAGGCACCAGGTACATTTGATGGCAAAGGCATATGGTAGGGCTAAAACTGAAGAAATATTTGAATGTCTAAGGGATAGTTAAAACCTGTGATCTTCGTGAGCCAAGTAGCCAGATCCCTTTCACCCATGCAATCTTATAAAAGGCAGGTGGCTTTCACTCTCTGAGGAAGTTTATCCTGGAGGAGTTATACTCAGGAAAATCAGAGACAAGTCAGAAAGAGGAGGCACTTTACTGTGTTGCAGCAAGTGTTAACAGCAAGTGTAACAGCTCTTCTCTGCAAGTGTTAGCAGCTCTTGTAACAGCTCTTGTCTTGCCCAGGGAAATAACCGAGCAGCACACAGAGAGTCGGAGAACAGCCTTTATTCTAACAGCAGGCTCAGCCGCCTTCTGATCTTCTGACCCCCCCCTTCCTTGTTCTCCTCCAGTTTTTATACCCTTGGTAGGACTCAAAAAGCATCCAATCAGCAACAAGCTTTAACATCCAATCAACAAGCGTTAACATCCAATCAGGAACAAGCTTTAACATCCAATCAGAATCACGTGAGCAGCGTGGCCGTAGGGGCCTGGAGCGCTGCAGCGGGACTGAAGCAGGAGCGGCAGGGAGGCGGCGAGCAGC
>CAUYPO010137366.1:0-42324 GCA_963574435.1 Cheirogaleus major
AAAGGACAGTTGTCTTCTGAGACAGCCAAGACCCCACAAGCACAGCACAGCGCAGAACAGGAAGGGACCCTCGAACCGGGTCCTGGGGGTGCTGCTCACCCCGTCCCATCCCAGGGGAATCTGTAGGCGAGGCTGGGGGGCGGGGCTCAGAGCCTGTGTCCGGAAGGTTCCAACCACCCCCACCCTCCTAAGTAGGTGGGCTGAGCTCCTGGCCTCTCCCGCCAGTGTCCTCACGTGTAATTACAGGGTTAGCGCAGGCACTGGGAGAGAGCCCATGGGAAGCTCCCTGTACCGGGAGCAAGGTGGTGCCGTGGTCCTGGCCGTCCTGCCCAGGGACAGGCCCACACAGACTCACGCTGCATTTGCCCGAGTCCAGTGGAGGAGCAGGTGGTCAGTCCAGGTCTCCCCACGGCCCCAGCACTACACCCAGCCTCCTGAGCCGCCAGGGCAGGGCAGGGCAGAGGCAGAACGTGTTGACGCTTTGGGGGGCCTGAGGCCATGCTGGGGACCCCACACCCTGGGCCCCAGGCTCTCCGGGGCCCTCTGAAGGTCCCCACGTGTGGCAGGCGTGGCAGGGGGTCAGCCTCCTGCAGTGGCCCAGCCCACGAGTGACTAAAGGCCTCCCAGGGGGCCACCCCAACGCAGAGGCTGTTTCTGGGGAACAGGGCGGCAGGTGGGTTCGCTGGATGTTGTGGGGCCTGCCTGGGGCTGCTGGTTGGCTGGCCCCAGTGCCAGGGACTGGGGTGTGGATGAGAACTGCTCCCTGGCCCTAACTTCGCTGTCACACGGGCACCCAGAGGGTCCCAGCAGGGCACGGTGACGCCCCTCTTCCTCTAGGCTGCATGTCCCCGTCCCTGTGGCCTCCCAGAGCTTTGGGAAGAGACCTGGGCAGTGTCTTCCAGCCCTGCAGGGGAGGCCGTGTCCCTGCACAGGGCAGGTAGGGAAGCCCTGCAGGTCCCGGGGCCCCACCCAGACCCACACTCAGCGGCTGGGCCTGCCCAGGCATCTGCGTTCCACAAGCTCAGCGCCCTCTCGAGTCGCCCTGCGGGTCCTCCATGCTGGACTCTGGATGCCCCTCTGTGCCACCCCAGGCCTGGGCCTGTGGCCCCCACATCCAGAGCCTCCCTACCCGCTTACCGATGTCCAGGACAAGGCCCATTTGTTACCTGTCCCTTCCTCAGGGCTGCGAAAGCCGGGCTTGGTGTCTGGGAGCTGAGATCCAGCTCGTCCGGCCCGTCCCCGCGGCCCACCCGTCTCCTGCCTCTGTCCCTGGCTGCGCCGTCACTGCTGCCCGGCGAACCCGCAGTGGGGCCAGCCCCTCGGAGGCTGGGTAGGTTCCTGTGCGGCACACGCAGGCTGCCATCTTTCTCTACAACATGTGTCTCCTGCCTCTCGCCACGTCTGGGCGGCTGCCGTGGGGGCTGAGTCTGCAGCAACCTGCTCACCTGACCTACCTACTTGTCCTGGGGGGCCTCACTGAAGATGAACCTGGGGACCGCAGAGACAGCATGTCCCAGGTCAGACCCCCTCGCCTGCACCAGCTGCAAACATCTGGCCTCGGGTCTTTTAGCCACAATCTCGATCCAGCAGACTGTGGCCACTGTGCAGCCAGTTCCGGCAACTCGAGGCTGGCGTTCGGGACAGCCTGGGGCAGGGTTATCTCTGAAAACAACAGCCAGCAACAAACTTTGAGCTTCAGGAACTCAGCGTTCCCCTCGACACTACCAGCTAATCCTCTGCCACATTCCCGCACAGCGGCCGGTTACTGTAAAATCTCATTAATGTGGACACGGTGGTGAGACACCAAGTGCCCCTGCTCAGAAGCAAGCCCTGGAAACGCACAGGGAAAAACCGGTCTTCTCACTCACCGAGAAAAAAATGCACACATGTATACAAACGCAGCAGAGATGGAGAGAAGGCCGTGCTCAGCCTTTTGCCCTCCCAGCGCTAGGAAGAACGTCCCTGGTCACCTTTTCCACATGTGCGGGGACATCGAGGGTGGCTCCCAGGAGGGTCAGCAGGGCGGGTATGTTTCCGCTGCCCAGGCCGCGCTGTCCCCTCCCCGCACAGGCAGGTTCAACCACCGTCCTCTCACTGTGAGTGCGGCCGGAGCGTCTCATGCGCGTGAGAGCCATGGCTTTCCTTGTCTGTGAGTAACTGGTCATTCACAGAAGCCGCGGCTCCCTGGCCGGGGACTAACCCTTCTCTTGTTGACCAACAAGGCTGAAAACCGGACACACCGAACTGCTGAGTTCTCTGGCACAGGCGCAGTTTCCCTGATTTCAGAGGCATCGCCGCCATCCTTCCGCCCGTCCCTGTTGTTCTGCAGACGCCTACGTTCGCGGTCATGCTCATCCGCACCTTGTTTCGTGGTGTCTGTGTTTTGTGTTAGGCCTAGAACATCCGTTACTTCTCTTAATGTTTTCTGCTAAACTTTTATTATTCATCTTTTAAAAATAAAAGGCATTCAATTTAATTTTAGTTGAATTTAACAAAGAAAACATTTAAAGACAGAAAGAGCCAGAAGGCCCTGCTCAACCTCAGAGAGACGTTTTCCCGTGCAGGTGTCTGTCCCCAACCCCCGAGGCTGACAGTGGATCTCGGCCCCTCCAGGGGCACAAACCCACCCTCACCCTGGGCTCCGGCCATGACTTCTCTGAATCCGACTCCGCCCTTGGCGTGTCCGCATGTGAGAGCTGACACCTGCGCGGCCCAACGGAGCTTGGCTGGGCCACGTTCTGGGGTCACGCGCCTGCCGGGACCTCGGTGGGCAGAGGTAGCGCCGCGGAGGGCTCAGGCCGGCCTGGCTCTGCGCATCCACCCTGCGGTCGCCGCCTTGTGCGCAGCGGCTGTGTCTTCAGGCCACCTGCTCTGCTCTTCCCCATATGGGCGCCTGCGGCTGTGCCCTTCCTCCATTTTAGGGAAACTTCCGGAGCTCCCCAGATCCCCACAGCAGCCGCGCCTGCCGGTGCCATCTCCGCTGGCGCCCGCTGCCTCCTGGGCAGCCTTCGCGCCGCTACGTGACGGAGCAGCCCGTGTCCTGCGGCCTCTGCTTCAGGGACGCCGCCCGCCTCACCCGCGAGGACGCCCTCACCTGCGCTCTCTTCCCCAACGCTTCACTGCGTCTTTCCCTCTGCGTCCACTGGCGTCTCTGGAGCCTTGGTCTCTGCTGTGTGGTCGCTGCCTTGGGACACTTGTGCTGGGTCCTGCCGTGTTCTCCGTGCGAACCCCCACGAACGCCCGCGCTGCTCCTGCTGCGGGGACCTGCGCTCGGACCCTGCTGCCGGGATGCTGCGTGGACATTCCTGCCAGCTGGGCTCTGCCTCTCCCGTTTCCTGAGCTCTGGTGTCATCGCAGCTGCCGAGCGTTGCATCGTGTCTGTGCCCAACATGGACGGCTCCGCGCAGGCCTCCCCGCGCCCTCGGGCCCCGGCTGAATCCCGCCGAGCTGATCTGGGGCTGGACGCAGCTTCCCTCCCACCCTCCGCCGTCCGAGCCCTGCGGGGAGTGGGGGCGGCCTCCATGGCGTTGCCTGGCCCCCGCGGGGCTGCGCCACCAGGCCCTGGGGCGTCTGCTGTCCCCTCCAGCCAGGCCCCTCCTGCGGAGGCCGCAGCAAGTCCCCTCCCTTATTCGGGATGTGGCTCTGGGCGCCGGGGAGGGAGACAGCCTAGGACTGTGGAGTTCTCGTCTGCGCCCGAGGCCGAGGGCCTCACAGGCACCACGCGGCAGTGTGCGCTGTCATCGGCCACAGGGAAGACTTGGTGGATTTCAGGAGGCCATTTGCGAGTGGTTCAGCAACTGAGCCCTTTGTGGGTGGGCTGAGCCAAATCTCGTAGAGCCGGCCCGCGGGGCCAGCCCTGTCGTGGGAGGTGCTGGGCGTCTGGGCTGCCTTCGTGGGGGCCTGGCCCGGGCACAGCTACCCACACACATGCGGCCGAGGCGGCCCCGCTTTTCGGGAGCTCTGGGTTGGGTCTGGGACATGGCTCTGCTGCCCGGGTCCGGCCTGCCTCAAGGAACTAGGGACAGGTGGCTTCCTTCTAGCGACTGCCGCCGTCTGAGCGTGACGCCTCCTTGAACCAGCAGAAAGCCCAGACTCCAGCGGGGGAGGCTGCTCACGCCGGCTCGCCCCCCCTCCCCAGACCCACTGCTCTGGGTCCGAGCGCCACGGCTCCTGGGCTGCCCGTGGCCGAGATGCAGAGGCAGCTGTGCCGTGCAGCCGGCCCCTGACGTGAAGTCCGCTGAGCTTCTCGGGGCAACCCTGACCCTGCAGGTCGACAGGGCCGAGGACGCCTGAGACGCTGGGAGAGCGAGGAGAGTGGACGGACAGCCACTGCGTGCACCGCCACACGCAGGGCGCAGGACGACCCGGAGTCTGCACCACAACCCGCGGCGCAGCGGCCACGGCGGGAGGAACTCTGCAGAAAGGGACCGGCCCCCTGCCCTCCTCTCGCAGAGACCGCGGCAGCCCCCAGGGCACAAAATGAAAGTGCACCGAGCGCGAGGAGCCAGCGCGGCCAGAGTGGAGGAGCAGGTCCCGAGCGAGGGACATCCGAGCCCGGAGTAACTGATTGCCGAGGCCGGGACAGTCACAGCTAATTAGGCACAAACTCGCGGCTGCAGGACGGGAACCGCGGGCAGCGAGCGCGTTTAGCCCTCATTACAAACCCTCTTACTGGAGGGAAAGGTCGGCAGGTGCCGCCCCACCGGCCGCTTCCGGACGAGGCTCCAGAAAGAGCTTCACTCTGGGCCGCCGGGGAGCCCCAGAGGCCACGGCAACCGCACGGCAGGCCCCTCAGAGCGAGCCCGGGCCGGGGGCTTGGCTGGCCAGAGCCGCCGCTGCTGCCAAGGACCTTTCAAGGTGACTCGAGATTTAGCTGAGTCCACTCAAATGCAGTAGTACAGCAAATCCTTTGGTTTTACTTTAACACGTCCGAGCTTGGTCAATTAAGCTCGGCCTAACAAAACAACCAGACCGCAGGGACCCGCGGGGAGGCCTGGGGCAGCCGGATGAGTGGATCTCAGACATACAGTTATGCAGGCACACACACACTAACATGTGCCACATGGAGACACACGCAGACATGCACAGAGACACAGACACACACATAGACACACAGACAGACACAGACACGCACATAGACACAGAGACACACGGAGACACACACATAGACACACATAGACAGACACACAGACAGACACAGACACACACATAGACACACGGACAGACACAGACAGACACAGACACGCACATAGACACAGACACAGAGACACACACATAGACACACATAGACAGACAGACACACACATAGACACACATACAGACATAGAGACATGCATGTGGCCCCCCTCTCTTCCCAGAGGGCTTGGGGTGTGCTCCTCTCTCCCCCCACAAGCCCAGCAGATTCCCGTCCCCACTGGCGGGTCCCGCCCCTCTGACCTCAGCACCATGGTGCTCACAGCCGAGGGCTGCGTTAACCTGGTGGGCACCAGCCCCGCGCAGGAGGCAGGTGCTTGCAGCATCCGCTGCAGCCTCAGCACATGTTCCCCACGTGCCACCCCCCCCAGGGGTTGTTCCTGGGAGCTCTGAGGGTGGTAGGAGCCGGCGGCTTCCCCTGGGGGGCTGCAGCCCACTCTGGAGCGGCCAGGCCTGCCTGGGCCGGGCAGCTGCTTCCTGCACGACATGGACAACAGCTTCTCAGGACGGGTCCTTCTGCTCACAGACCACAGGGTGTTTGCAACATCGTCCGTTTTTAAATGAAAAATGAAAATTGCTAATGGCTTTCTAGAGAAGCAGCAGACCCTTCAGTTCTGAGCTATCACGGGCCACTGGGGGAGTAGAGGGGAAGGCCCCAGGCCCTCAGAGTCCAGGACCAGGCAGCCCCACATGCCCTCGGACTGTCCCTGAAGACAGGCATCCCGGGCTGCGTCCCTCTGAGTCACCTGCTCCCATCGCCACTGGTCTCGCCCGCCGCCCTGTCCAGAGCCCTGCACCTCCCAGGACCCAGGTCGTCAACAGCGTCCTGCGGGGTCAGGTGGGGAAGCCAAGGCGGGAGCATGTGGCCAGGCCGGGGTCTGAGGACAGGCAGAAAAGGGCACAACGGGCCTTCACGCTCGGCCCCAGGCCCCTGGGAGACCCGGGCTGCACCTGCGTCCACAATGAAACCCTCCGGCGTTCTGAGCCCAGCAGGCAGCATCCCCAGGGCCGGTGTCGCCAGCCACGCTGTGCGTCGTCACATGCAGCAGTGACGAGAGGTGCGCGTGCCCACGCTGTGAACGGGCGTGACCGAGAGCAGCCCCGGCCTGAGGCCAGAAGAAGCTCCCACGCACGGCTGCATCCACGCCACGGTGTCCCTGCCCCGGCCCTCGCTCCGACGCCCACCACGCCAGGGTCACGGGGTTTCAGGTTTGCTTTCTTAGATCTCGCGACCGGCTCCGACTCAGGTACAAATGAGAGGTTTGCACGTTTACGTCCCCGCGGTCGGTGACGCCTGTTGTTTGCACTCTCCTGCGAGGAACAGCCTCGTGGAACCTCGTGAGATCTCGAGGAAAGACCAAAAGCGGTGGAACCGGGGCGGGAGCACAGCACCGGGCATTTCCGTGCTTTTTCTAAATGTCTCTTTCCCTGAAGACGGAGCCCAGCTGGGCCCACGCAGGGCAGCACAAACTCGCAAGGAGGCTTCTGTCTCACCGGCCTGAGAAAGCAGAGGACGGGGTGAGGCGGCCACAGAAGCTGCAAAGTGAGGGGCGAGGCCCAGAAAGTAAAGAGGCAGAGAGGGAGCCCCAGACTCTGATCCACGATTGCACGGGAACGGCAGGCCCCAAACTGCCAGCAGAACCTGAGATTTCAGCTGCCCTGGCCACGGGGGGCGGGGGTGGGTGGGTGGGGTGGTCTGTCTCGTGGCATCGGCTGCCCGAAAGCAGCAGGGTAGTGGCAGCCACAGCCCTGGAGTGAGGGTTCCCTTGGATCTGGCAGAACCCAGATCTCTGCAGCTGCAATGTCTGGAAACAGCCCCAAATCTTTCCGTGCACGAGGAAGCAGGAAAAGAGGCCCATCCACAGATAAACCAGGCGCTCCGAGGCTATCCAGATATTGCAATGAGCAGATAAAGGTCTTAAAGCAGCTGTTACAACTGAGTTTGAAGATTTAAAGGAAAATGTGCTATAATCAATTAAAGAGGGTGAGTCTCAGCAGAAGATGGGAACAGGGGTTCCAGGCGAGGGGCACAGGGCTGCCCTAACACGCAGGGTGGGGTCGAGGCTCGCTTGGGCCTCCTCTGACCACAGGATCGGGGGAACTGGCTCTGACACCTGCACCTGGGGAAACAGCAAAGGTGTGGGGGGCAGAGCTGCCCCGCCTGCTCCTCCCCGCAGGACAGCAGGTGTGCGTTGGCCCTTCTGTGATATGGGAAGAGTGGCCGGAGAGGCTGGGCCGATCAGAAAGCGCCTTCCTCTCTAAGCTTTTAAGTTTCAAGAACACAAAACGTCAATCACATCATCGGAAGCTCTGGGTGTGCGTTGGCTGGAGCCTGGGAGACTGACCTCGCCTCTCGGACCCACCCAGGGACAGACACCGACCCTGCCTGGGTGGGGCCGGGGCACCCGGTCGGGTCCCTAAACGGCCCCGAGGATCTGCAAATGGGCCCCACAGGCAGCAAGTTTAGGTGTCGGTGACCTTCATTCAGTCACGGTCACGTGAAAAGTCCAGCAGGACCATTTCCTCCCAGGAATTCTCTGTGTGGATAAAACGTGTGGGCAATGTCCCAAGGCTGCTGCAAGCCCAGCCTGTGCCTGTCTACATGGCCACGGCAGCCACCGTGTCAGGAGTTCCTGGTGCTGTCCCTGAGGCCGGGACTTTGTCACAAGCTGCTGCCTGGACACAGCAGCAGGAAGCAACTGGGGTATCGATTCTCGGTATTTATGCCGAGACACAAGAGGACAAAGGGCTCCAAAGGCGGAAAGTACCACAGAGCCGCCAGAGCCCAGGGCTCCACCGAGGACGGCTCCAAGCTGGAGGCCTAGAGGCAGGTGGCTCCCCAGCGCTCCAGGTGCCTGCCGTTGCCCAGGGCAGGAAGCCGGGCCCACGGGGACAGCCCTTCCGCGAGGAGTCACAAGTTCACGGTCTCTGCACACCGAGGGCTGTGTTCTGAGGGCCCTGTCTGGCCGCCTCCCAGCAGCCTGTTTTATCTCTTTTAGATGTGGTTTCCTCGTTGTAAGATGATAACCTCCAGGTTTTTGGGCTGCTGTAGAGATGAAAATGAGATTTCTCCCAGGCGGGCGGACTGACTTCGTTCTCAAATCCAACGAAAACAAAAGGGAGGAGGGTGTTGTTTGCTGTCCCGACTGTGGGTTCTTGGCCCGGCCAGCAGGAAGGAGGACCCAGGACGCTGGCAGGCCGGCTCCCCCCAGCACACCTGCTCGGTCCACAACCGCTCAGCCTCGCACAGGTGCAGCCGGCTGGGGGGTGTGAGGCGTGGACAGCGGTGACCGACCGCAGACACGCACCCAGAGCTAGCGTCACGGGGAAGGAAAGTACAGTCAGAGACTTAGAGGCCTCTCGGGAGATAAAAATATGAGAGCAGAAATTAAAAACTGAGCAGAGGCATTGAAAGAGAGGTTAAGAAAGTCTCTCAGAAGATAGAGGAAAAAGGCAAAGAAGGAAAACTTAGGAGAGAAAACTTCAGGAAGAAACAACATCTCTGAGGAGTGGACAGAGTCCGGGCTCCACGGCCAGGACATCTGCCGGAAGCCACTCCCAGGATGCTGTGTGTGTTTCCAGTGGCTGCGGTTGGAGCGACCCCAGAGCTCGCCGCTGCGCAGAGACCGCGGCCAGCACACCCTCAAACGCCCAAAGCCACGCGCTGTGGCCAGCGCTCGGATCCACTGGCCTTGCTGGACCGGCAGGAGCGTGTCTAGGGGCAATGGGACCTCGTTCAACTGCACCAAAGGGTTAAGAGTAGAACATGAAGCTATAAAGCTCCTACAGGGTAATGTGGCAGAAACCTAGATGACCTCAGGTTCAGTGATGGATTTTTAGACACAGCACCAGAACCATGACCCATAAATAAAAAGTTGGTAAGTTTGACTTCATTAACATTAAAACCCTTTTCTCTGTAAAAGAAAATGTTTGCAAAACACGTAACTGGTAAAGGGCTCATATCCAAAGCATACAGAGAACTCTTAAAACTCAGCAAGAAAACCAACAATCCAGTGAAAAATGGGCCAGACGTCTACACAGACACCTCACCAGGGAAGACGCGCAGATGCCGGTGACCACGAACAGACGCTCCGCATCACGCCGTCGGGGAGATGCAAGTTAATGCAACACGGGGAGGGGACAGCACGGAGCGTGGGGAGGACGCATGGCCGCAGGAATCTCGCCACTGCAGGGACAGCAAAGTGTCACCGGCACCGGGGACAGATCGGGGTTTCTCACCAAACCAAACACACGCTTGCCACAGGATCCAACCCAGCTGTCGCGCTCCTTGGTATTCGCCCAAAGGGGTTGCAAACTCACGTCCACACAGAAACTGCACACGGACGCTTACAGCAGCTTCACTCACAGCCACTAAAACTCGGAAGCAACCAGGTGTCCTTCAGGACGGATGGATGAATGACACACCAGAATGAGGAGTCAGTGGCAGAGCCAGACGGCGGCGTCACTCTGAACTGCTAGGCCACGGGCGGGCAGAGGAAGTTCAGACGCAGTCCGAGGGGGAAAGAGACCAGCCTAGGAAACGCGCCTCCGTGATTCCCACCACAAACACGGCAAGAGGTGAAACCGTGGGGCCAGGAGAAAGGCCCGTGGCTGCCAGGAGTTGTCCGGAGGGCGGATGCGCAGGGACACCGCGCAGTGTGACCCTGCCGTGGTGGACGCAGGACATTACACAGCTATCCAGACGCAGCAGAAACGAGAGTGGTGGGTGTGACACATCAGTCACAACCTGGGCACCAGACCAGTGACCGACGAGGCACCAGCGCACCCCGCTAAGGCAGGCCAGGAGGAGGGTGTCGGTCGGGGACTCTGCCCTCTGCTCAGATGTTCTGCGAGTCCAGACCTTCACTGAAAACATCACGCCTGTTAATTCTTTAGGCAGCAGCGCCACAGAGGCTGTGGCAGGTGCCGCTCTGGGGTGGCTGCAGAGGCCAAGCGGGGACTGGCGTGCACCGGCGCAAGCACAGAGGGTGGGGGGTGGGGGCTGGACAGGCGGCTGCTCGCTGGAGAAAGAGCTGGGCACGAACGCGCGGGGCCTGCGACAAACAGCTGCAGCCTCGTGCCGGGCGCCAACATCCACCATGATCCTGCTGTCCCAGCGCGCCAAGATCGGAGCCAAGGAAAGTCCCACCTGCACAGGGAGAAAAGCAGGAAAAGGTGCTGCTGCCTCCGAGGTTTCCCCGGAGTCAAAGCAGAGACAGCAGGAACTCGCGCTGGAAAACCGCTGCCCGTGGGCGCCGAGGTTTGGGAACCCGGATGCCAGGAAGGCGAGGGGCGCGCGCGCGCGCACCTGCCTGGGAGGGCGCGTGTGAGCGCGGGAAGCGCAGAGCGAAAGCGCCACCCGAGAAACCGGCTGCCCAAACCAGGGACTTTTTCGAGAAGTGGCAGGCACGGTGGTTGAGGCCGGGTTCGCGGCGTCCCCTCTGGAGTTCTGCTTCATGGCATTTACAGCCCGGACTTCTGGGAGACGCTACGTTCCCGCGTCTGGGAGAGGTTGCGGTGCCTTCCCCAGGAGAAAGGCCGGTCCGGCGCAGAGCAGCCGCCCCTGCGCGCAGAGCCGAGGCACGTCCTGGAACAAGGCCGGGCCCTCTGGCGGCGCGGAGCGAGAGGAGGTGAGAGGAAGGTACAGGAGCGACGCCGGGGCTCAGCGCTGCTGTGTGCGGGGAAGGGCGAGCGCCGAGCCTCACGGCTGGTCCAGGGGGTCCTGACCGCTGCGCCTGGCCTCACCGCGCAGATGCACCTCCTCCACAGCGCACACGCGCCTCCTCCACGACCCAGACACTGCTCCTCCACAACGCACACGCGCCTCCTCCACGGCACAGACACGGCTCCTCCACAACACACACGCGCCTCCTCCACGTCGCACACGTGCCTCCTCCACGTCGCAGCCCATGCCCATCGTGGGCGCAGGGAACACGGCAGTGCCAGCGGCTACGGGGCAGACGGTGGCTCCCGGAGGTGGGCAGCGGTGTTGATAGGCGCTGGCCAGCAGTGCACGCGGCCAGCTGAGGACCTCGTCCCTGTGGGGGAGCAATGTCGTCTTGCTTGACTGTAACTCCCACGGTCGGCCACGGGGGCTGCTGGCCAAGGATGCCACCTGGAAAAGGCTCCACACCCGCCAAGGCCGGGGCCTCTGGGCCACTCTGCTGTGTTGGGCGTGGGCCTCGAGGGAAATTCAGGACAGGGATGATGACACACTCAGCCAGAGCCTGCCGCTTCCCAGGAGTGGGTCGCCCCAGGCAGAGTCAGCTCTCACTGACGCTGCGATGGACCTTCCTATCTGGAGGGATCCCAGACTGGAGACAGAACCCTGGAAGTGGCACCTGCACAGCGTCTGCCTCCCTCACAGCCCGCTGCCCCCCTGGGGCGGGACCAGGGAGCCCCTCCTGACCGGCCTGCGTCCGGGGTTTGAGGGGCTGCCCTGCTGCCAGCACACCCAGCCACCAGGCCACGCGGGGACCCTAGGAAGTGGCAGAGGCTGGAGCCCAGCCCACGGCCATGGAGAGCGAGGTGCAGACCCTCCACCCCATGCACCAAACACCTGCGGCTAAATCTGAGCCCAGAGCCCTCAGGAGCTGGTGGTTTCCCACATTGTGTCAGCCCAAAAGCTCCTGAAAACAGGTGTTTTCTACTTTCTGATTCTGTCTTTGCAAGAAGCCCTTTCCCAGCTGAGAATGCAAACGGGCTGGACTTTGGCAGGACCGCTCTGCAGGTGGCAAATGCGGGAGGCTCCTCGATTCCCAAGGAGGGAGGCACAGAGCCCCCCCCCCGCCCCACTGGCCCTGCCCCCCGCGGCTGAGCGTGGCTCGGTCCTGAAGGGGACTCTGGTGTGCGCCTGCCGGGGGCTCCCAGTGCCAGGAAGGCCGTCCGGGCTGGGCAGCCCAGCACCAAGCCCTCAGAGGAGCCCCGAGCCAGCTGGGGCGGGCAGCGGGTGGCCCGTGTTTCCTGAGGCGCAGCGTCCCGCGGGGCACCGGGGCTTAACCCCCACTCTGCAAAGGCCACACCTGCCAGCCTGCCCTGGAGTCTCCTTCATCCGGCTGGACGACCCCCAGCCCACGACCCCTCCCTGGACTCAGCCCACTGTGTCTCTGTGCCACCCCCGACTGCCCCCCAAGCTGGGAAGCCCGTCCTGCACCCCTGGCTGCTCTCTGACCCTGAGCCTGGACTCTGCCCCCTGGGCCCAGCAAGCCGTGGGCCCTTCCGACTCTTCCTGGGTGAACGACACTTGGCTGTGGCCATGGACTTGAGACACCACCAGCCAAGGAGAGGCCACCGTGGGGCGTGCTCAGGGCCAGCCTCAGGCCAGGGCCGGGCACCTTGCAGGACGGAGCTCAGCCACAGCCCTGGCCGCGGCCGGCTCGTGTAGATGCTGCCAGTCACCACAGGCAGGGCCTGCCCTCCCTCCCTGCCACCCCGCCCTGGCGCCCTCCTTGCAGCTCTCGTCCCCCTGCCCAGGCCTGTGCCCTCCCGGCAGCTGCCGGCACAAAACCCCCCAACACAGAGCAGCCTGGGGGCCCTTCCCAGACCCCTTGTGGCCGTTCTTCAGCTGCAGATCATATCTCAGAGCACAGCAAGCTGGTTTTCTGATGTGCTTACTCTGAACATGTTTATGGGAACAATCTTGTAAAATCGGAGGGATAGTGCCAACATTGCCAACCCCCTGGGGCAGGTCCAGCCCATCGGGTGACAGGCCTGGGCTGTCTCTGTCTTCCCGAGTGCTCTCCACGGAGCAGCCACTGCGGCCTGAGGACCTCCAACGTTTCTCAGCACAGAAGCCCCTGTGGCCCCCCCTTCCTGGCCCTCAGCACCCACACGTTCTGCCTCAGGGCCTTTGCACAGGCTGTTCTGGCCCCGGAAATGCTTCACCACAGGGCTGACTGCGGCACCGAACCACCCTCCTGCCTCCTTCACTTCTCACCTGGGTACTCAATGCCACGGACCCCGTAGCATGAACACCTGTCTGTCTCCCCACAGGAAAGTTGCTCCTGGAGAGGGAGTTGGGACTGTTTTGTGTCAAGCTGGAGACCCGTGCTGATAGCATGCGGCAAGCACCGAATGTGCGTAGAGTGAGTATTAAGCCTGTGAGAGCTGGTCTAGTGCCCAGAGCAGTGGCTGCTAAAGAGCAGGGCATTTGGGGCTGCACTGACGAGATAACCCAGCCAGGCTGAGCCCCACGGCCGTCTCTGTGCTGCAGGCGCTGCCTGGGCCCCAGTCGCATCTGGGCCCATCGCTGCCTGGGCCCCGCGTGGACCTGCTGGGGCGTGTCTGCATCTCCAGGGGCCGCCAGGATGGCTGCGCTCCTTCCGCTCACTCCTGCAGGCAAGACCCAGGTGCCGGCGCCCAGAGCACAGTGTGTGCCGTGGGGGGTCCTCCCCAGGGACGGGGCTGGGCCGGGTGGGCTCTGTGTGGGGCGGAAGGTGCTCCCCCTGCTTGTCAGTGATCCTGCTTTGCAGATCTCGTTGCTGCTCCTTGGCAGGCGACGCCCCGAGGGTGTTGTCACTCGGAGAGGGCGTGCCACTCACGGGAGGCCGTGTGGCAATGTGGGGAAAGAATCCGGCTCAGGAGCTCTGGGGCCCTTGCCCGGCCCAGTGTCCAGATGCATTGGGTGAGGCGCACAGACAGACGAGAGACCCCTGTTCATGCATGCATCCATTCACCCACCATCACTTCTTCACTCCTTCATTTATTCATCCAGGCACCCATCCCCCACTTCGCCCATCCGTGTGTGCTTCCTGTGCTCACAGATCCGCAGGGGCCACAGGGCACAGCGGGACACGGCAGATAGTCCCTGACCCCGCCAACCTGAAAGAACCTGGTGTTGGAGGAGGTGTCCTGGGGGCTGGGGCGGGCTGGAGGGTTCAGAGCTCAGAGCAGGTGAGGCAGAGAGGTGCTGGGTGTGGAGGGATGAAGCCGGGATGGGTGCAGCTCAGTGCACGACTGGGGCGTGGAGTCTGGCACCCTGAGACCTGGTACCCCAAGAACTGGCGCCCTGATACCTGGCACCCCGAGACCTGACACCCTGAGAGCTGGCACCCCGAGACCTGGCACCCTGAGATCTGGCACCCCAAGGCCTGGCACCTCGAGATCTGGTACCCTGAGACTTGGCACCCCAAGACCTGGCACCTCAAGACCTGGCACCCCGAGACCTGGTACCCCAAGACCTGACACCCTGAGATCTGGCACCCCAAGACCTGACACCCTGAGATATGGCACCCCGAGACCTGGCACCCTGAGACCTGGCACCCCAAGACCTGGCACCCCGACACCTGGCACCCCAAGGCCTGACACACTGAGACCTGGCACCCCAAGACCAGACGGGCAGCTCTGGCGTGTGCAGGGCAGGTGGCGGAGAGCCTTGGCAGCCTTGCTCCCCACACACTGAGGTTCCTGGGTGGGGCTCAGCCCGGACACAGGGGTCCATGCATGGGGCGGGCACCTCAGCTCTAAATAAGGGGCCCCGCAAGCTCCTTCCCAGAGCGCCAGCACCCTGGGAGGCTCACAGGTCCACCCAGAATAAAATGGGGGCTGGTCACGAGCTGGACCCATAGAGCCCAGAGGTGCTCTTCAGCAAGCCTGTGCTGTGAGGTGCAGCGTGGCCCATGCCAGTCTGCCCTGTCCGGATTGTCACCGAGGGTCTTGGAGCCTTGATGATACTCAGGTTTCTCCTGGGTCCCTCACGGAGGCCGGCCCGGGCGCTGGCTGCCCGGGTCACCCACAGGGAGCCCCGTCCACTCCCTGACCCTGGGTGCTATCAGCGCCACCCAACCTTTGGCCCTCCTTCCTTGGGATGTTCCGGGCCATGTCCTAGCTCCAGATGCCACGATTGTTTTATGACCAGTGGCTTTCTGCTGCAGGCAGGTCCTGGAAGGAAACCAGACTTTACACCTTCAACACCAAACCCTCCCTCCACAGAGACTCTTGGGAGAGTCCTTGGTTCCAGGCCTCCGATGACAGGTCCCCACTCCAAGCCCACCGAGTCCATCTCTCCCGTCATGACTGGGGTCCACTAGGGTCCACTGCCTGGTCCTTCCTGGGAGGACAGGGTGGAGCACCACCCACCCTGGCCCTGCTGGGTCTTCCCCACCCCCGCTCCTTTGCTAAGTTCCTTCCAGGAGAGTCAGAGGGAAGCTCAGCAAGGGGGGAAGGTTGCAGACACAGGGGAGGGTGCCCAGGGGCCCCTGGGAAAGACAGCAGGTCCAGGCTGGGCATGTCATGGGCTCCTGTCCCCAGGGCCAAGCCAGAGCACAAGGAACAAAAACCTCCAGCTTCCAAGGTCCACCCCAGGAGGTCAGTATGACCCCCGTGGCGTCCCCCACAGCCTGGGAACATGACTCAGGGAAGACACCCAGTGCCCGAGAGTCGGCTGTGCCCGGGAGAAATCCCTGGGCCAGGTGCAGGTGCAGGTGCAGACAGAGGTGCCCCCGCCCGATGCTGGAGGCCCCCGAGTGCCCTGAGTGAGACACCGGGGGCTTGAGTGCCAGTGAGGGCGGCCGTCCTGCACCCCAACCAAACGACCAGAAGAGCTGTCAGCACCTTGGCAGTGACAGGGACCTGGGGGCCAGGAACAGGGGACCTCAGGGTCAGAGACCCGGGTCTCTGTAAGGCAGCCGTCCGCACAGGGAAGAGTCACATCCCCACAGCAGTGCTCTAGCCCAGCGGCTGTCAGGCAGTGACGTGGTGACAGGCGAGTGGAGAGATGGGCGCTGGGGTACCCGGGCAGGAGGCCACACGCTGCGCTTCCCGACCTGAGGCCGCCCAGGCTCCCCGCGGGCGCGGCAACGAGAGCTCTGGCGCACTACTCCCAGGGCGCATCCCAAACCACTGGCGCCTCTCCCACCCCCACCTGCCCCACCAGCCCCACCTGCCCCACCAGCCACCCAGGCAGGCTGGGGCCACTGAGCCTCCCGCAGTTGGACTGGGCTGAGACCACAGACACCCAACCGTGTCTGTCCCCAGGTGTCCCCACGGCCTAACGCTGGGAACCGAGGGCCCACCTGGGCCTGGAACCTGCTCCCTGCCCCGCCCGCCTCAGCCTCTGAGCCCCAAAGCCACACCCCACATTCCCATCTCATCAGGTTCTGTCGCTGTGGGTGGCTCAGCTGGGGTGGGGTGGGTGCAGCCGGCACGGCTTTGCCAGGTGGCCCAAGGCCCGAAGGTGGTGGGACAGGACGGGGCGGGGTCTGGCCTCTGCCGTGTCATGGACAACCCTGTGACCTTCCCGAGGGCCCCACCCAGGCCCAGTTGCCACTCCCCCTGCCCCCCCCCAAGTCCGGGAAAGCTTGGAACTGTCCTCCTGGCAACCCCCCCACTGCCCTTCCCTGCCCCACGGCCAGGGCGTGGTCTGAGGACCCAGCTGTGGCCACATGCCCCACCCCCACCCTGGCTTGAGACCAAAGTCCTCCAAGGCCTGCAGTTGAATTGGTGGGGCCTCTCTGCTGCCCCTGGCCCTCCTGCCTCTCCCCCGCCTCCTGGAACCCCCCATCCTCTCTTCCACCCTCTGTGCCCCGGCCTCGGTTCTGCCCCCAGCTGGGCAGCTACATGGCCGAAGGGGACCCGCTGAGCTGGGTAGCACCCACATTCAGCCCCCAGAGGAGGCCCAGGAAGGAGAACTCCATGAGCAAGCCTGGCCCAGGGTCCCCAGTGCTCAGTGGTACAGGGTGAGGTGGGCGCTTCCAGGTGACTGTCCAAGGCCCAAAGTGTCCTTGGTGTGGTGATTGCAGGCTGCCGACCCCCAAGGGCACATGTCCCAGGTACTTAGGCTGGTCCAGAGGAAGGGACCCCTCAGCCCACCCAGGTCGGACGCCAGCCCCACAGCTCCACTGCAAGAGGGTCCTCACCCTCTGGCCCACCTGCCCCACGCTGTGGATGGCACCCCGGCCCCAGCAGCCCCTTCCTCCCTTCCTGAACTTTCAGAGCTGCGACAATAGGGAGGGAGACCCCAGGGTGCCCAAATGCACACGAATGGGGGGCTTGCTGAGCCCAGGCACGGGTCTTGGGGTCTGTGGGCTTGGGTCACCTGTTCCTCACCCAGGCTCCTGACCACCCACCAGCCGGCTCCTATCCTTGCCTCTCTGAAGCTGCCGGCAGTGAAAACCTCCCAGCGTCAGCCCTTGCCTGTGTTCCAGGGTCTCGGGTCTCATTTCGCCAACCGGGTTACAAATGGCTTGAAATCTGACCTTTTAAGGTTGGGAGTGTGATCTAGCAACACTTCAGACAATGTGTAAGAAATTCAGCAAATGTTTGGAAAACCAACTTAAAAGCAACCCCCTTTTTTGTTAGAAGATACATTTCTGTTTGTGTAACTTGAGGCTGAAATAGTCCGGGCAATCCCTGATCATCTGAAACCACGAAATGTGCCAAGCACCTTAGCCAGTAGGAGCCTCGGCCTGGGGACCGTGGAGCGTGGAGGGGTTCGGTGAAACTCAAGCGTCTCCCTGATTTGTGCAGATACCGGAGCCCCCGCCATGTCTGCCTGCGGGCTGAGGGTGGAGGCTGCTCTGGGGGGCTCTCGGGACAGGGGCATTTGGGGTAGCTGCACGGGGGGCGGGGCTGGGAGGCTTCCAAGGAGGCCAGGTCCACCCGCTGTGCTCTGCAAGTCCAGAGTTCACTCGGGAGGAGGCCGGAGGGAGGGAGCCACAGGCAGAGTGCTGGGCCTGGGGGTCGGCCAGGCAGGTCTCTGCTATCACCGCCCTGGGCGCTGCAGAGTGGACAAGGGTCGTGGGGAAGGGGAGCTGGAGTCTGTGCCTGTGGCCTCGGTGGTGACTTGGTGTGAGCCACTGTGCCTGGGCTGGCTGAGCCTCGATTTTGAGGAGTGGAGGGTGGGGCAGCCAGAGGTGCGGGAGTCATCCGGGCCTGTGCACTAGGGTGTGGAGGTGTCTGTGCAGGGTGCCCGGCAGGCAGCTGACTGGGGACGCCGCTGCATGTGGGAGCTGGGCACCTGAAGGTGTGAGATGACCAGTGAGGGAGAGGGGTTGGGGGACCCAGGGTGGGAGGAGAAGATGCAGCCAGTCCGGGGGTGGAGAAGGTGGGAGCAGGCAGAATCAGGTGGGGGCTCCGGGACAGGGCCAGGAGTTGGGGCCATGTGGGGACCACACTAAGCACCCAGGAGGGCCTCAGGGAACCTGGGGCTGGGCTGAGAGATGGGAGGCTGGGGACTAAGGGGAGGGTCCCACCTCACGTTTTAAGATAGAGAGACTCAGCCCCTACACAGGGTGACCTGTTCGGCTGGTGGTTAGGGTTAGGGCCTGTCCAGGGTGAGGGCATTTAGAAGGGAGTGCCAAGGGCCCTGTGTGTTATCTTCAGAGCCCCCAAACTGCACCAATGCTTGGCTCTTGTCCTCCCATGGGGAACAGCCACCCTAGGGCTACAGTGACCACCTGGGAAGGGCTGGTTATGGCAGGTCCAGACCCTGTAGGAAACGCGTTCTGGGCCCACCCGCCCCCGCCCTCGTGGACGTCCTCTCAGGACGAGTGGGAGCACTGGGGAGGCCTGAAGGCTTTTCCTGGCTAATAACAAACTCTGGCATCAGCGCGCCCTCCCACAGCTGCCCCTAGCAGGGCTGACCCCTGGCCAGTGCCCCGGAGGCCGTCACTGGACTTTCAGATGCCAGGTCCTGAATTGGACATGGGGACTGGCCCGGCGGTGGCCCCTAGCTTGCCCAGAAAGTGCACATTCACTCACTCCACGGGGCACGCCCACCAGACGGGAGCAGCTGAGATTTAGGATGGGCGTCCTGGGAGCTCCAGGCTGAGGCTGGCTCTCCGTGCCGCCCTCACCGTTCCTGGGTCAGTGAGTGACAGGACGCAGCCAGCCTCAGTGCTGCCCGGACTGGAGAGCCCCAGGGGGCCAGGCTCTGAAGGGACACGGAGGAGGGCGGAGCCACACAGAGGCAGGGCAGGAGGGGAAAGAGCTTTGAAGACACAGAGCAGAAAAGACGAATTCAAAGGGGACGGGAGCTCACCGCAGACCCAGGGCAGATGGCTGGTGTCCTTTTCCAGCCAAGCCTGCCCGGTACACCCGGCCTTTCACCCGCTCTCCCCAAAGCCTGTCCCTCCCCAGTCCCGCCAAGGACATCAGCCTCCAGGCCTCCTCCTCTCCCTGCCCCCATCCCAAAACCACTCTGGAGACCTCCCGGATGCCTGCTGCTCTGGTCTTGCTTCTCTGGGCCCTGGGATGCGCCTAGAAAGTGACACTCGCACTCACGTCCCCGCCACCTCCAGCAAGAGCCCTCGTGCCGGCACTGGCCAACATGCTGAGACTTTGAGCCTCATGAGCTCTTAAGAAAGCCAACCTTCCTATCACCTTGCCCAGGAATCACCTGCAACTCCCCTATTACTGACTCTCTGGAAGCCAGTTACGAGACGAGAAATCCGACAGACTAGATGTTTAGAGAAAGGAAGACAGTCACTAGGAAAATCGCTCCTATAAATAGGGTTCCACTGGGTTTACTCTTGAGTAGGAGCATGGATTTTCATTTCTGCCCTAGAGACGAAAAAACACCTCTGCTGTGCCTGACTGCAAGAACGTTTCCTCTCTCGCTTTGAAAACTCACAACAAACCCGACAGAAATCTTGGCGGGGAGGATTCCCTGAACGCGAGCACCGGGATCTGAGCCGAAGCCAGGGCAAGACCCCAGCGGAGACCTCAGGGAGCCCGGAGCGGGCTTCAGACCAGGCGCCTGCCGGGAGTGGGGAGACCCAGGCGACCCGCGCGTCCGCTGCGCTACCGACCTGACGGAGACGGCGCAGGGAGACTGCAGGCAGCAGAGAAAGACGAAGGCCACCGGCTCTGTCCCTGGGGGCGCGCACCTGGGTCCCGCAGATCTGCCAGCACAGCGGGCTGGAGAAGGGGACATCCCGCGACCGGCCAGCGCGGGGCCACTCACCAATCTTAGCCAAGCTGGCCACGAGGATCCAGAGCGCGATGATGTACGGGTCCTGGACGTGGTGCCATTCGAAGGTGACCACCTGGAAGCCCTGACTTGCGCCGGACTCGGACTCGCCGCTGGGCTCCTCCTCGACGCCCCTCATCCGCGGCAGCCGGCTCAATGCCAGCGCCAGTGCCAGCAGCAGTCCCCAGCCGGGGCCGCGGGCCCCGCGCCCCAACATCGCCGCGCCGCTCAGCGCCCAGCGCGGATGCTCATGTCGCGGCGAATTCTGCTGCGCAACCGGGCACGGGCTCCGTGCGCTCTGGGTGCCGGCGGCAGTCGGGTCCCGCCCGCCCGGGCGGCCTTTAATCCCGCTGTTCCCTCCCGCCCCGGGGCGGGGCCTTCCCGCCCCCGCTGCGCACTAGCAAGCGCAGACCGCGCTGTGCCCTCGGCACGCCCGCGCCGCCCGCGCATGCCGCCCCTGGTCAGCGGCCGCGCCCGGCCGACCTCACCTCCGCGCCTTTCTCCCGCACCGCCCGGCACTCCGATCCCCGCCTCTGCCCGGCCGCGGCCCGCCCGAGGTCCGCCAGGTCGCGCTGCGAAGGACCAGAACGGCCGCCTCCCTTGGGGGTGCAGCGCAGTTCCAGGGGAGGCTGGCAGGGCCGGGGACCCTGAGGACCCGGCCGTCAGGTGGGTGGGGTGGGCAGTTCCCCGTGCCTCGGGCGCCACTCGACAGCGTTCCTGAGCTCCCGCTCACCCCTGTCCTTACGCATAAACGCAGGACCTGGAGCTGTGCAGACCCCACTAGAGGCCCCGAGGGTGCAGAGGGGCCCCAGGCTGCAAGTCTCGCGCTGCAAACCAGAATCTACGTTCCACAACAGGATCCAACAACTTGTCAGAAATAAGCACCCCAAGCCTGTGTGGTGCAGCCTGAAAGTCTCTCTGCCCCTGCCCACAGCCACCCCCCTTCCTCCGAGGGCCGGCTGACCTGGGAACCCAGGAGGCGTGGAGGCGCCAGTCTGACCTCCAGCATCAGGACTGGAACGTCCTTTATTCCCCTGGGGCTTTGGGTTTACGGTCAGCCCTCAACCGCCTCCTGCCAGGGCCACTGTCTACAGGCTCGCCTGGGGTTCTTGGGCTCCACGAGGCAGGGCACAGACCTCCTTTCCTCCCCAAGCCACCCTGCCACACAGCAGGGGCAGTCCTCCAGCCGTCAGCCCCACACCTTGGAGGCACGCCCGACTTCTGCTTTGCTCCTGCTCGTCCCAATCTGTCAGCACACCTGTCTGTTCTGCCTTCAAGATACATACAGACCTGGCCACTGCTCAGAACCTCCAGCCAGAAGCTGCAAAGGCCTCCTGCCGGGTCCCCTGCCCTGCCCTTCCGTGCTCCCAGGGTGCTGCCCAGGCCCCAGTACCTGAGAAGGGCATGTCAGTGAGGACACCAGAATTAGAAGCATGAGTCGACTAAGGGGCCTACTGTGTGCACTGCCCTCAGTGGAGTAGGGCCATGGAGTGGGCAGCCCCCACGGCCTCATTTCCTCTAGCTAGGCTGTGGTTTGGGGCAGGGCTGTGGCCCCCACCACTGCAGGGCTACCATCCACATCATCCAGACACTATAGACAGTGCTCCCTGAAATTGTGCAGTGCACAACCTGCGCAGCCTCATGGGAAAATGCACCCTGAGGCCTCGTTGTTTGTGTGGTGGGGGGAGTCTTGGGAAATGTCCTGCAGGCATGTGATGATCTGAGAACAGCCCTACTCACCTCCTCCATCACAAGCTGCATTCCGGAAGCCTCCCAATGGCCCAGACCTCCGTGGCCCTGTGAGTTTGCCTGTACACAGGAGGATGGGCCGTGGCTGTAAAACATCCTTGAAAACGTTGAAATAATGCAGAAGACCCGTCCCCAAAAGAACTGTACTCTGCCCAGCCTGCCCCAGGTTCTAAGCTTCACAATTAGGAAAATAAAAGTAAAAATATCCTAGTCCACCACGTTACTTTCTGGTTACAGATTTCATTTGCATGGTTTGTGAAAAACATCTTTCAAATAAGGAGGCAAACGGCTCAGAATCTATTTATGCTTTCCTTAGCAATGCACGAGGTATGAAAGACAAGTTTTTAATGTAACCCTAAAGTGCTTATTTAAAGCCAGGCAGCCGACGGACACTTACCCTCTGCCTACAAATTTCTTTTTAAACCCCAGGTGGCCACACCGCGCCCTTCTTAAGGAAGAAGATTTTATTACACTGGGAGCTGCAGCTCCCCGTGAGTCTGTCTGGTGAGCCCCCACTGTGCGCAGGCACGTCCAGGCATCAGAGAAAAGGCCCTTGCAGGAGCCCCCACCCGGGAGCCAAGACCGCCGCTCCAGCACCTCCGTCGGTGCCGTGTTTATCGTTCTCATTTGACTGCTGGAATCACAACTTCATTTCTCGAAAGCAAACGTGAGCCTCAGCCCTTCTGTGCCTGCCTGTCAGTACCTTTGAGACTTCGGGCTGGACAGGCAAGCCTGCGAGCCTTGCCTTTTGTCTTCTTCAGGAGTGGCCTTTGACCAGCCTAACACGGGGAGGGGCTGGGGACCCTGCGGGACTTGGGTCCTGGTGTGGCTCAGCCCGTGCCCAGGTCAGGCGGGGTCTCCCAGCCCACGGTGAGGAGTGCCTTTACGGCAGGCACCCCAGGACACCGGCGGGGCCCTGCTGGTCGCCCTGCAGACCGGAGTCTCTGCTAGGGTGCCCACCTGTGGCCCGAACCCCAGAAGCCCAGCAGCGTCTACACTGCCTGGGTCACTAGGGACCAAATCGGAGCAGGCTCCTCTGGACCCGCAGTGGCGGTGGGCGCTCGGGTTGGGGGCTGCACTCGGGGATCACACCAGGCGCAGGTGGGGCGGAACACGCAGCATCTCCGTCCTTGCAGCACACCCCCAGGTGATGCTGTGCAGAGCCCAGCCCCCGACCCCCACCGCTGCCACTCTGCATCCACAGCTGCTGGGACCAGTCAGGGTTGACCCCTGTCCTCCCTCTCACCCTTGGAAACAGCAGGGTCCCCTCCCCTGAACTCCCTGTCTCTGCAACCTCATCTGCGCAAGCCCAAGAGCCCAGGGCGACCCCCCCCCACCTCCGTGCGTCCTCCCCACCCTCGTAGGCCCTGTGCCCACTGACGGCACGCGGATCCCAGGGCCTTTGGAGTCTGAGACTGGCGACCCCTGCGTGGAAGCCCCGCCCTTCCAGCTCAGGCTCTCTCTCCCACCCAGCTTCCCTCCAGCCCCATTCTGGATCCGCCCCACACAGGCCGGCCTCCCCCCCGCCCCCAGCCTCCTCCCCTGCCTGGGCGGGAATCCTGTGCCTGCCCTGTCAGTGTCCTGGGCTGAGACCTCCCAACCTGCCTGTCACCCCCTCCCCAGAAGGGCTCTGCGGACCTGGCGCCAGATGACAAAATTGCAAACACAAGGACACCCGCTTGAACCCAGCAAGATGTAAAAAAGTCATCGGCTTCCACCAAATGGAGTTTGTGCAGGACGAAAGGCTGTTCTGACACGGACTGGAAAAGCTGCTGGCCTGGTTCATGGCACTAACAGATGAGAGGATTAAAGGGGAAAAGGAAAACCCTTAGCAAGCTTAGAGCAGAAGCAGGTTTCTTTAGCTGGTAAGCAGTATCTGTGAAACCTACAGATGAAACACGGGAAGGTTCCTCTTCCATGGCGGGAACCAGGCTGGTGCTGGTGCCAGGGGCCCTGGCTGGTGATGAAGGCAGGAAAAGGCGCCAGGTGTGAGCGTTGGAAAGGAGGCAGGTCATGTCCACGTGTAGGAAATGCCTCGGAGAACTGACGAGTTATCAGTTAGTTCAGCAAGGCTGCTGGCTACGAAATCAACATCCCCAAATCAATCACATTTCCATACACTGGCAACAAGCTTTTTAGAAAATGAAGGTTAATTTAAAAATATTATTTACACAGCATCAATAATATGGAATGGGTAGGAAAAAGTCTGTAAGAGACATGCAAGACATTTATGGGAGAGTTCATGGGTGGAACCATCTGGATGTGGAGTTTTCTTTGTGGAAAGGCTTTAAACTATGGATTAATTTCCTAATGAATATCAGACTATTTAGACTTTCCATTTCTTTTTTTGTCCATTTTGATAAATTGTATTTTTCAAGGAATTTGCCCATTACATCAAAAACGTCATGCTTATTGATGGGAAGTTCATAATATTCTTTTAATGTCCTGTTTATCTCTGCGAGACTCTGCAGGGATGTTTCTCTGTTCCTCATCTTGGCAGTTTCTGTTTTCTCTCTATTTGATGACCAGTATTGCTAGCAGTTTATTAGCTTTATTCCTTCTTCTCTATCGTGTTTCTGCCTTCTGTTCCAGAGATTAATATTATTTCCTTCCTTCTACTTTCTGTGCCTTTATTTTGATGTTTGTTTTCTGGCTTCTTGAGCTGGATGCACAGATCATCGATTTTCTGCACTTCTTCGTTTTAAATACGTAACTTTTTCAATAGGCTATAAATGTCCTTTCAATGACTAGTTTTGTGCATCCCAGAGGTTTTGACAGGTTGCATTTTCCATAATCAGCTCAAGCTATTTTCTGATTTCCATTGTGATTTCTTCTTCGGCATCTAGATTTTTAGAAGTGTTGCTTAATTTCCCAACATTGGGAAAGATTCCCATTATCATTCCGTGTCTGAGATCCAGCGTAGTTCCGCCGTGGCCAGAGAACACGAGCCGTATGATTTCCATCCTTCCACGCCTGCTGAAATCCACATCGGGCTACGAATCTGATCTGTCTTGGCAAACCTGCCGCCTGCTCTCAGCTGCGGCAGTAGAGACCTGGGTGTCGCGCCTGTGCCTCTCCCTCTGCGTGAGCGCCGGGCGAGTCTTCCTCGTCACCCCCAGCACCGCGAGGGACGCAGCACCTGGGACTCTGTCACTCCCTGGGACCTGCTGCAGAGCAAACGTCTGTGTCCTTGGATGTGTTTCTGCTGCCTTTCGGCTGAGGCCACTTCCCCGTGCATTCTTTTTATAACTCACTTCCTGTCAGCAAATATTTGCTTGGACTGTTAGGTTGTGCGCGGCACAGATTTGCCCTCCGACGGCTCACAGTCAGCGTGTGGAGGTGGACCCTTGAGGGTGACGAAAGTCGGAGGAACCCACGGACGACTTGTGAGCAGGGACGTGAGGGGACAGCTGCAGCCAGCAGGGGCGATGACTGGGATTGTCCCCCATTCCTGCCCCCCAGGTCAGCTCCCCCCTGCACTGCCTCGTTCCGCTCCGCTGTTCACACAGAAGTCGGGGGTGTCCGCGAGGTCTCACGACTGAGCAGCCATCTGGGTCTCCTCCAAGGCCCATAGGCCTCCTGGGCTCCAGGGTGTGTCCCCCACTGGACATGGGCCTGGCTAGTGCTCACTTCCTTCTCCCCAAAGCCGTGCCCTGGGCCTCCTTCCTCCCCTCCAGGGCCACCCTCAGGGTGCTCCTCCAGCACCCAGGTCATCTGCTCACTGCATAGCCGGGAGCCCCGCCCTGGTCTCTAGACCCACAGAGACATCCGGGCGGCAAGTGGAGCTGCGGGGGACAGAGACCGGGAGTAGGTGAGCAGCGGCACTGGCAGGCGCAGCCCTTCCCTGGGCACCGAGGGTGGCGGGGGCGTGAAGGGACGTGTGTGCGTGGGTGAGTGGCCGAGGCGGTCTTGCTTCCCTGAGCCACCTGCTGGCCTTCCTGTCCACCACGGAGCCTGGGCTGCGGTCACCACTGCGCCGCCCTCCAAGCCCTCCTCGCTCTGCGTCGGTGGCAGTAGCTGGAGACAGAGGGGATCCCTTAACCAGGCCCTGTCCTGCATCACAGACTCCATCCTCCCTCGCGGTGGCTGAGACGCGCCACCCCGCCCTCCGTGGTCCCGTTGGAACCAAGAGGCTGGGAGGTCCTGGAGTGCCTCTGATCAGAAGCCAGACATGGAGGACAGGAGCTCTGAGGCTGGCCGGGCCCAGACTGCACCTGCCCCGGAGAGGTCTGGCTGACAACGCTGAGCCGCGGTTTCCCCCGAGCGGCTGCAGTGCACAGTGGCGACTGCTCCAAGCCCGACCCGGGTCCTCTGTCTGTGCCCACATGGGTGCACCCCGGTGGCTGAGACTGCCGGCCCTGTGCCCCTCGGCTCCCCTGGGCAGGGAACCCCAGGAGAAGCCTCCGGAGCTGCTGGGCAGGGCCGGGTCCCCTTGGCCTGAAACCGCCATCGCAGCAGCTCGCCTGGAGTTCAGTGGTCTCAGGGCCTGCAAGGCTGGTGACAATGGCCGGACGGGGCAAGGCTTTGCCTGTGGCCAGCATGTGTGCGGAGGACTTAAGGAGGCTCTCGGGGCTCTGGGCCGGCGCCGCCCTGCGCAGCACAATGCACATTGTGCTCCGGAGAGACCCATTCAGCAGGCTGAGCAGGAGCCCGCGGGCGTGGGCAGGGGAGCCCCGGAGGGGGTGGACGCGGCTCTGTTAGCAGAGTCACTCCCGATAGCCTTTCTCTCAAAGGATTCCAGAGAGATTTCTCCAAAGAATGGCAGCTTTGTTGGTGGGAACAAGCCCAGCACTCCCACTGACTTGCTGGGAAATGGCCGTCCACGTCGCCACGCCATCGCCGGCACATTCTTGAGCACAAGCAAAGGCTGGTCCTGCCATGGCCGTGGCTCCAGCTCTCGAGAAGTGGGGCCGACTCCAGCCCCCGGTCAAAGCGTAGCCCCCACCTGGCCCTGCCGACCCTGCTGGCGTCCGGGGGCCAGGGAGGGGGCACCTGCAGGGAGGAGGGCTGGCTAGAGCCCCTCAGGTCTCCTTCCACCTCCTTGCGCGTGGGACTGCCGTGCACTGGCAGGAACCGCCAGCCCAGATCAGCATGGTCACCCATGAGGCCCGGAGCCACCCGTGGGGAGGGTGCTGTTTTGTCACAGCCGTCTCGGCTTGTTGGGGACCCGGCTCGAGCCCCGCTTGGAGGAGGCTCATGCCAGGGGGGTCAGGGCCTGCGGGGCTCAATGGGAGTTGACACCCTTCGCAGGCAGAATCTCTGACCGCACCTCAGTGCCACAGCCCTGCCGCCCCCACCCAGAGCACAGACAGAGGTGGCCCCCAGGCCTCCCTGGGACAACAGGACAGACCCCATCCCGGGCTCTGAACATCTTGGAAGGAAAAGGTGTCACCTAAACACAAAGCGCCGGATGCTCAGGAGCAGGGGAACAGCAGCCGCTCACCCGGGAGTGGAAAATTTTCACAGAGGGGAGGCCGGAGGAGTGCAGCGGGGAGGGAAATTCCTGGGCAGAGGCCTCGTGGTGAGCACGGCGCTCATTTGCACACATTAGCCTTTCAGATGGGAACGGCAGCCGTCACACCAGAGCCGGTGGGCACAGACGGCTGCTGGGGCGGGACGTGGTGCCCCAGGGCAGAGCCAAGGTCCCGGCACACAAGGGCCCTGCTCCCGCCTGCCCTGCCTTCCCACGGGCGGTGCAGGGTGGACGCAGGGCTGTGGGTGGCTCACGCCCACCATCTCAGAGGGCCCACGGCATGCTGGTCCCGTGACCTTCATGACCCCCGGCGCCCCCCCCATCAGTGCGAGGAGAGCAGAGGGTCTTGACTCTGCATGGCAGGAGCAGCGGCTCCAGGGGGCCGCAGGGGGAGCTCCTTGTGCGTGGGCTTCGGCCAGCCCTGCACGAGTCTCCACCCTGCAACTCGAGGGGCCCAGGCAGGATTCAGGCCCAGTCCGGGTGCACCATGGCCCCACGAGCCTGTCCTGGCCACTGTCCTGGGACCGCTAGGCCCTGGGTCCTTGAGATGCTCCTGGGCACAGGCACCCGGCACTGGAGGGGACTCTGGCTGTCTGGATGTGGCTCCGCCCATCCCGGAAGGCCAGCCTTGCACGAGGGTACCTGTTTGCTCAGAGTCCCATGAGAAACCCCCAAACAGGCTCCAGGGTTCCCTCACCCCACTGTAGGAAGAGGACCAAGAAAGGCCCTGGCTGTGAGTGGGGACAGCTGCCCCTTTCTGGCCTCCTGGTGGGGGGTCTGGGATGGGTGTGAAGCCCAGGAGGGCCTTCCTCAGCTGTCCCGTGAGGGCCACACCCCCCGCAAGGCCCGCAGATGCCCCGGCCCCGGCCCCGGTAGGGACTGTGGCTTCTTGGGTGAGTGTTGGGTTCCAGGGCACCCAGAGGCCATGGCTGGGAGTCGGCTGGGCCTGGGGAGGGCTGCCGGGCGGCAGGTGACTGCTGTCCATGAAAGGACCATCCTGAACTGCCACCAGGCAGGCTGTGCAAGCGGCAAGGACCAGGCTGGACCCCAGCAGGACACGGCCACCTCCTGCAGGCCACAGAGACGTCCCCTCCTACCTGGCCCCTCTGTCTGGGGGCGTCTGCCCTCCCCCTCGCACGCCATGACCTCTGGCAGAGGCACTGAGGTTTGCGGGTGCACACAGAGCACCCCACTTCCCGCTTACCACGATGCAGGTGCTTTTGTGGAGCGTGGTCGGGCACAAGGCCTTGCTTGCCTTGGTTTCCCTGTATGTGAAACTGGGTGAAAGGGGGATTGAGGGGGGATGAGCCTGGATGTCCTGGACAGGGCCTGGGACCACCGTCCCTCTGTGCAGACGGGAGCATGGCGGCGGCTCACACCAGCCATGTGGCTGATGGCGGCGGAGCCGTCCCCTGCAGACCCCCCCTCCCCCTGTGCCTCCAGGAGTGGGGAGGGCCACACCCTTCCTTGCCTATGGCTGGTCAACCGCCAGGCCGGACTCTCCTGCAGCTCCTGAGGTTGCTTGGGGTCCCCAGGGTGCAGGGGCTCCTCCAGCAACCCCACCCTGATCCCTCTCCTGTGAGGGGACCGCCCCTCCTGGACGCTGTCTCTGGAGCCCCTCCCTCCCAAGCCCACCTGAGACCGTGCAGGGCAGATCCCACCGCCGCTGGTGCACCTGCCCAGGTGGGTGCGGCCTGCACGGGCCAGCGTGGACAGAGCTAAGACTTCTTCCCAGAGGTGGGAACCACAGGTTTGCTGAGAGTGGTTGGAGCAGCCTGAGTCGCCGTGTAGTGAGTGGCCCTGGGGAGGGGGTGAGGCCCCCCACCCGGCAGCCCACCAGGGCAGGGCGAGGCCAGGGACGCAGTGCTGAGCCATCGTCTGAGATTTGGGGTGGAAGGTGATTTCGAACCTTCCCGGTTCAGAAAATGCTTCTGTGACCGGCTCCGGCCAAGCCCCGCGGACACTGCTGCTGCCAGGAAACACCACCTGCAAGTGTGGGTTTCAGGAATAATATTTTCAAAACTCAATCTCTCACGCTTCGCCGGATTGGCTTGGAAAACACGGGTGTTTTCCTTGGAAGTGCACACAGGGTCCGCGGGCTCCCCTGGCAAAGCCTCCTGGTGGCCTCTGTTGCAGACCTAAGGCGCCTAATAAAGCACAGCGATGCAGGCTGGCCCCCCACTGCCCAGTCTGGCCTCACTCCCTTGCTCAGAGACAGACGCCCGAGTGTTCTGTTCTGGCCATTCTACGATTCCGACCCCACGAAGCTCTGCTCGTGGCCGGGGCCACCTTGTCCCCCGGGGCTCGCTGGGTCACCTGGTGGTCCCTTGGGCGGATCCCAGGCTTCTTGGGGAGCACGGCCGCCTCTGCTCATGGAACTCCATGGGAAGCAGCGTGATCTGCTCCAAGCGTGCAGGGGACCGAGCTGGGTCCCTCCTGTGCGGCCCTGCAGGCTGCCCCCGTGGACCGTCCCTCGTCCACCATGAATGTGCTCATTGTTCTGCTCTGCACTTCCCTGTTTAGAGACTGGGTATTATACGCACAGAAAAATAACAACAGCCTCCACCACTCTCCCCCTGGTCCGACCCCACCCGGTTTCATCCGATGCCCGTGGGAACCTGGGGCTGGCGCTCACCCCCACTCTAATCCCATTTTAAAGCACGGAAGCTGAAGGCTCAGGTGCCCGGCCACGGGCCACACAGTTGGAGCCAGGAGGAGGGGCTCTCTGGAAGGCCGCTTCTCACGGTCCCACTCGAGCCACTGCCCAGGCCTGGGGCCAACACAGCATCCAGCCAGGACGAGCACATCCACCTGCTGAGCTCCGGGTGGGCTGGGGGGCTGGGGGTCATTTTAAAGGAGAACAATTGTGCTGACAGTGAATTGGCTACTGATCCATCCGGAGGGTCCTGGGCAGCAGGTGTCCTGCTAGTGGTCAGCAGGCTAGAGGCCTACGCCCTCAGCCTCACTCGGCCCACCACGCCCGCACGCCCCACCACCGCCCACCGCGCCCTGCAGGGCACCACGCTCTCTTCACAGCCTGGAGTCTCCGACGGCAGAAGCAGGGCTGGGATGTGGCTGGGATGTCCAAGCAGCAGGACGGGGCCTCGAGCAGCGCGGTGGCCTGTCGCGGGAGGTCTGGGAGACACAGAGGGTGGCAGCTTGCACCCCGTGAAGGTGCTGCCTCCCGGTGCCCCAGGGCTCCCCCAGCCGCAGAGGGAGGATCATCGGGGTGGTGCAGGCTCCTCCCACCAGACGTGCGCGGCAGGAGACAGTGGCTGTGCCATGGCGAGGTGGCTTCTCCTGATGGCCAGCACCAGGCTGGCCGGGTGACGTTCAAGTGTCTGCTGACGAGCAGGGTCGCTCCTCCGCCAATGTCCCCCTGCCCCCTGTTCCCAGACGACCATCTGCGCATCCGTGTGGCGTCTGTGGTTTGGGCTGCAGAGCACACGGGCACCTGCGTGTTTCCTCCTCCGGGTCTCCCTAATGGGCCTCTGAGGCTCAGGCACCACCAACCTCAGGACACACGGGCTGGCCGGGGTGGGCGGCCCACCCAGCCGCCACGTTTCTATGGAAACCGTCCTTGATCGACCAGATGCTGGAAACCAAGCCATGTGGGTCCTGCGTGTGTCCTCAGGCAGGGGACAGTGGGCTCCGTCATCCGCATCTCACCGCGGGGACAGAGCTCGGAGGGGCCCCGGTGCCTGTGCGTGTAGATGCGTGTTCTGACAAAGGCCGTGTCCACGCACAGCCTCCCTGTCCCTCGTTACCCCCTTTCCTTCCGTGTCAGCCCCCTGGAGGGCTGTGCACAGAGCGAGTTACCCAGGGCTCTGCCGGCCCTGGCGCCTGTGTCCCGAGGACTCTGGAGCAAGGTCACCGCAAGGCGGGTGAGCAGAGGCAGGAGGGAGGGGGGAAGGGGCTCTTCCGACTCGCTCCTTCTGCCGAAGCAAATTCCTCAGCACCCCACAAGGCAGACACTCGCCCTCCTTCCCCGTGGCAGCAGCCCCCCGTGGCACACGTGTGGCGGCAGTGCCTGGCATCTCCCACACTCCTGGGAGGGGCTGCGGGACGGGCCACAGCCCACTGCAGGGAGGGAGCTGCCAAGCCCGGAACCGCCTGCCTTGAGAGTCACCGGCCTGACCTTGCTGCAGGCGCTGCTGTATGACCAAGCGACAGGCCACGGTGTGGGGCGGACTCAGCAGAAGCCTGTGCAGACGGGCCCTCGCCTCGGAAGTCTGCGGCAGGCGCCGATTCAAATAACAGTGGTGATATGGCCCCAAAGCACTTTCAGTAAGTATGTGACCCAGGCGTCGTCACAAAGCCCCTCCTCAAACCGGCAGGTCAGACGTCAGGGACACCAGGCCTGGCCACCCCTGCTCCCGCTGCGAGTCCCAGGCGTGCGGCCGAGGGGGTGTCCGCTGTGTCCTCCCTGCCCCCCACCCTGTGTCCTTGGCATCTATCACAATAAGACAAGGCTCTTACCCGGGCTTTACTTTCCTTCTTCTCATTAAATCCTTATCAAACAATAGCGCTGTGCTGGCGAGATACCGCGGGGCGCGGAATTACATATTAACTTGTGCTAATTAATGTTTACGCAGCCGTTTATGGCACCCGGCGCCGTGCGCCTCCGACAGCCATGACGGCAGCTTCCACCAGGGTGCTGCCCGCCAGGCACGCAGTGCTGGGCCTGCCCGCGGCTGCCTCTGCAGACCGGGGCCTCGCAGGCCGGCCAGGCCCCTCTGAGCACGGGGTCCACACGGCGGCGGGGGTGCTCCTTGCCCTCGCTCAGTCCCGGGTCTGCACCCCACACCCACCTCCCTGCCCGCCCGGTGGGGGAGAGGCCCCGCCTGTGTCCACCCTCAACTTCGGCCTGGGCTCTGGGTCCCCGCCCGGCACCCCCTGGCTTCTCTCCGCACAGTCCTCCCGTCAGGACCAAATCCATCCCCTCCTCCCCCACCTTCCATCCTCCCACTGACCTGCCGGCCAGGCTCAGCGTGGCCTCCGTGTGGCCACGTCCCAGGGCTGGCCCCTCAGCTCCCATCCCCCTCCCTCCTTGGGTCAAGCAGCCTCAGTCCTATGCCTCCACCCTGCGGTCCTCCCTTCCTTGGGGGTCTCAGCTCAGAGTCGCCTCCTCTGAGAAGCCCCCCAGTCTGTCCCACCTCCGGGCACCTCTAGCCCGATGGCCCAGTCCCTTTCCCTAAACTGCGTCACCCTCCTGGGCCCACTGTCCCTCCCCCTCCTCGGGGACCACCCTGAAGCCATCCCAAACATGCCCAGTGGGCAGGGGCTTCGTCTTCGCAAGAGCAACGCTGAGCGATGGTCCGTAGGACGGGCAGGGGAGGTGGGGTCGGCCCTGCACCCAGGACCAGGTGGGCTGCCTGAGCCCCGGTCAGGGGCTCTGTCTTCCTGGGGCCCTGCCCCACTCCGCCTCCCTCTGGAATAACGGTCTCGTGGCCTTGGGTGGGGCTGCTGGGTACATCCTGTGCTGCCCCCTGAGGGGCACACCCATCGGTCTTGCAGGGCCAGCTTGGGGCGCGCACCTGTTCACTCCAAGGCCCCGGTGAGGTCTGTGAGTCAGGGTTGTGGTTGGGGTCAAGGAGGGGGTAATGCCCCTTCCCCTGCGGGGCAGGGTGCACTTGGGCACCCCGGGCAGGCAAGGCTGAACCCACAGTGTCTGCGTGGACTCGTGCCGGTGAGCATAAGGGCGCCCGGCGTGGGCTCCTTGGGGTGCGCACAGGACCCTGCACAAGCTCACGCCACCGCCCTGGACCCAGCAGGATGTCTCCAGGACCCCTTGCCGCCCTTCCCCTGCCCAGTCCTGCCTCACCAACGCCCTCAACCCATGGCAACCGTAGGGGCCAGGCCTTGGGGGCAGGGCCTGGATAGGTGGGTGGGGGCTTGGGCGGGGCCTGGGCAGGTAGGCGGGGCCCACAGGGGAGGTGGGGGGGAGGCCCAGGCTGACCATCCCTGGCATCACCGTCCACTGCAGGCAGGTGACTAAGGCCAAGGATGGAACTGCTCAGGTACAAGCCATGCCTGAAACTGGGGTAAACTGCATCTAATCAGGAGTCACCTCACTCTTTCTACTGCATTGGTGTGGCCGGTGTGGCCATACCGTATTTGGGAGCCACAAGAGGAAGGGGCACTTTGGAAGTCTTGATGGCCAGGCCTTCGCTCACCAGCATCTGGGCAGACAGTGAAGGAGCATCCAGGGGTGGGGCCCACTAGATCTCGCCACCGGCCCTTTCCTCACCTTGGGGTGGGGCTGCCTGGCTGAGGCCGTGACGTCCGGCTCTCCTGAGCTGGTGCAGGAGCAGGAGCGACAGCCCCACTTTCCATGGGGGTGGGGAGGGGGCGCTGGCACTGCTGGTCCCGGGAGTCAAACCCGCCCACCCGCCAGCCAGGCTGGGAGCTCCAGGCCTAGTCCCCACGGACAGGTGACACTGAGCTCTGTGGGCCTGGGAGGAGGGCCCTGAAAGGCTGATTTTCTCACCATATCTGCTCGAATGCTTTTCTTTTCTTGAAAAGTGTTTTTTTGGTCAAATAACAAAGTCTCACCAAGGACGCTCCTGGGCCTGCCTCCAGAGCCCTCAGCTGTACCCCAGATGTCCCTGGGAGCACAGCCCCCATGGTGGGCCCCCACACTCCTGCCCTGCTGGCCCTTGTCCTGCTGCCGGTGACCCTGGAGGGATGAGGCCCTCGTGGGCTCCAGCCCTGCCCGGGTCCTACTGACTTCTGAGCTGCGCAGGCTCTCGGCTGGTGGACCTGGAATCCGGGTCGACTCTGGGGAGGGTCTTTGTGTCAACAGGGAAGTTAGAAACCTGGGAGGCCTCAGGGATCTGGGTGCCCTTAGGTGGGAGCAACCCCTGAAGCCTCATGTGACACTCCAGCTCCACCGGCCAAAGCTCCTGGACCCCAGAAAAGGTCCGAGGGGGCAGCTGTGCCCAGAGAGTGGCCTGGGTGACGTGGCGGCAGGGACCAGCACAGCGGGGCAGGCAAAGGCAGGCGCCGGGTGCTCCAGGCTCAGGCGTGGCGGGTGAGCTTTGGGGGCAGAGGCACAGGACGGCGGGAGGGAGGGCCTGGCCTTCTAGGGTTCAGGATGGAGGACGGCTGAGTATGCGGAGGTGGTAACACGCATCACCAGGGTGGAGCGGGACAGGCAGGCGCAAGAGGGTGGCGACCGAGGGTGTGGCCGGCGTGGTCAGCCCAAGGACCCCCATTGTCCCCAGGTCCCGTGGGGAGGAGAGTCCAGGACAGAGAACGTGCGACTCCGCAGCAGCTGCCGCAGGGCAGGGCACCCTCAGCACCACATGGCCACGTGCCGGGCACTGGGTGCGAGAATAGGAAAAGCAGGAAACGCCACAGAAAGTGTCAGAGCAGGGGCCGAGCGCCGCGGGGACTGGGGCTCCTCCCGAGGACGGAGGCCGCCAGGGGGTGGCCCAAGGGAGCCAGGCCATTACAGGGGGGGCACTTGGAACAGGACACACAGTTTGGGGGCTTTCTGTTGAGGGTCCCTGAGCCCAGAACTCCAGGGACAGCAGGTCTGGCTGATTCTCTCTGGGGACACTGGAGCAGAGGGACTGTCCCGTGGGCCGCTGGCCTTTGCTGTCCTCCCAAGTGCGGGGTAGGGGCCTGGAATTTGGGACCCCCAGCGCACAAGTCCCGCGGGGGCTCAGAGGAGGCCCCCTGTCAGCCATGCTGGGGCAGCGTCCTCAGACTTGTGGAGGAGCAAGGACCGACGCCAGGAGCCGTCCTCGGAGCGTGGTCTGCTGCAGGGCCACAGCTTCCGGGCCGGCTCCTGATGGGCCCAGAAGATCCACAGATCATTTTACAGCCGTCACCTTTAGTCCGTCTCGCTCACTGGAAGGAGGTGAGGGGTCGAGGAAGCCGGGAGGCACGAGCCTGACGCTCCTGCCCGCGAGGCCCTGGGAGGGCGGGTGCCTGGCACTTCCACTTTCTCACCTCGTTAAATTTTTATAGGCTTTAAAATCCTGCAAGCGGAGCAGGGCAGCGGCACCCGCAGCTGGTGGTCAGATCAGATATGGGCTCCCCACATAGCCCAAACAGTGAGCAACCGGCTGGCGCTTAGCAGCCTCTCCCAGGCCTGGAGCGCTGGAGGACACCGCTGCTTCCCGAAGACCTGTGCTCCTCACCGCTGAGCAGGAGCCAGGGTCTGGGCTGGCACACATGCCCCCCTGCAGCGTCTCCCGGCCTCTCATCCAGGCTGCAAGAGCTGCCCCTCCCAGGGCCTGGCCCAGCACGAAGCCCAGATGGGGCCTGTGAGACCACTCAGAGCTCGGGGGGCAGAGCTGGGGGGACCCAGGGCCCCTTCTGCACCTGCTTCTGGGCAGAGAGATCACCTGTGGCCCTCGCAACTCCCCAAAGGCCTTGCGTCTTGGGAGCGGCCAAGGAGAGCCGTGGGGAGCCGGCCAGCGGGCCCCTGCCCAGCGCGAGGCCCTCGCGGGCAGCCATGTGCCTGTCACACAGCTGTGTGCGCTGGTGTGACAAAGGAGGTTCCACCTGACACCGGCGTGTTAGCGGCCACACCGGTCCTCGTCTGTTGAACAAAGTCTGTGACTTTGTTCCGAGGCCGGCCTGGGCTCCCCGCTGTGCTGAGGGCGCGAGGTCTGAGGCCGCGACCATGGCCGGCGCTCCGGGCCCACCTGAGCAGACGGAGCCCCAGGTCAGACGGCACTGAGGGCCTGCGTCCTGCGGGGCCACCAGCTGTTGTGAGACCAGGAGATGTGACTGTCCTCGGGTCAGCCAGGCCCACCCAAGGGAGTGTGATGTCAGGTGGCTCAGGACACGCCGCAGGGGAGGGGAGGTTCCTAGCAGCCTGTGGCTCCGAGACCGCCGGGCGCAATGTGGAGGAAGCAGAGGGGAACGAAGCGCTGGGCTCCCGCTAGAGTCTGTTGCCACGTTGCACCAAGCTCCCCCGGCCGTGCGGGGCGGGGCTCCCATGGGCCAGGTGTCCGCACCGTGGTTAGCACCGGGGCCAGGCTGATAGCCACGTGGGACCCACCGGAGCATCCATGGCCGGGCCTGTCCTGACTGCCCCTGTATCTGTTTCCCGGACCCTGCTGCCCCACGGCTTCTGCGACCTCCACTCCAGCTCCGGCCTGTCCGCCCCAGCGTCTCTTCTGGGGGTCCCAGAGCACCCTGGCCCTCTCGAGGCCCGTGTCTGAGGAGAGGGGGTCTCAGGCCTGGCACCCAGCGCAGGTGCCTGTGCCTGGGCGGCAGCTGTGACCACCTGCTGGGGCAGGGCTGTGTCCCCTCTCGTCCAGGCAGCTCCGGGAAGGTGCCGGGAAGCAGGAGGTCAGGAGAGTGACTTTGTTCTGCGGTGGCCTGGAGCAGCTGCCAGGCCTTATCGGCAGGAAGGTCTGCACGAGGTCACACCCGCCATCGCTGACCCCGACACTGACATTGCGGGGGCCAGGCCGGGGGCTGTGCTCCGAGTGTGGGCTCCGCTGGGCCGGGGCCCCACAGCGCCTATGTGCCGGCCCTGGGGGTCCTCCAGCAGCCTTTGCTGCCCTCTGCCCTCTACCCGGCCGGAGGCCACGGCCTGGTGTCTCGTGCCCTGGACAGCCTGGCCTGGTCTGGGACCCCACGCACTTGGTGCCAAAACCGAGTTTAGGATGGGGCGAGCGGGCCGGGAGCTTGCCCCTCCTACCAATAAAGTCCTTGAAGTTACGGGGCTTGGACTTTGTGACATCTGATTATTCCTGCCACTCAGCTGTGTGTGTACTTCCTGCTCCCAGTAACTGAGGCAGGACAGGGACTCCACCGCACAGGCCTGGCTCTCTGGGTCCTGGGTCCTCCCGGGAGGCCAGTTACATGGCAGAGATGGGCGCTGGGGCCAGAAGCCTCCTGCTTCAAACCATGGACCCAGAGGGCTGAGGGGCCCCCTCGGGTGCACCTGGAGGCTCCAGGCAGGAGGGGGAACAGAGCACAGGCTCCGGAAGGGGAGGGGACACTCCCTGTGGGGTCTCCCAAAAGCCATGAGGACCTCGCCCGGCATGGGGGCCTCCTTCCCGTCCACCCCGCCCTGTGGGAGCAGGGCAGCCTCGGGCAGAACTGTCAGTTGGGGAGCCCTGCTCCTGAGACCCTGCCCCTCTCGCCCCCAGGACTTGCCTAGACAGAGCAGGGGAGAGCCGCCTTCAGGTGGGGCTTTGGGCATTTCATGGGACTGGGCGTTTGAACTGCCGATGTGGGTTTTTGACAGCAGGAGCCTCTTCCTGTCAGCACCCTGGGTCTCTCCACGTCCCCCGGCTCAGCACCTTTCTGTCCGGCACCCACATCGCTGCCCCAGGGCTGGGAAAGGCCAGGCTCTCGCCGGGGCTGCTCGCATCTGCCAGCGGAGGACAGTCTGGGCTCTGGCCGGCTGGGGATGTGCCAAGTGGTCCCGGCATCAGATCTGCCGTGAAGTGGCAGCAACAGCCCAGAGGTCAAGCTCTAGGACCCATGGTCCAGACACTGGCTCAGGTAGTCAGCAGGCTCCTTCCCTGGACCTGCAGGACAGGCTGCCCCCGCCCAGGACCCAGTGGGTGCAGCTTGTCTGGGTGGGGGGGAGGGGGCAGGCTGTCCAGCCCGGAAGCCACACACAGGGGGTTGGCCCAGGAGGTGAGCAGGGCCACGGGGGCCAGGTGGCCAGACCTGTGGCCTCAGGAGGGGCCTGGCCAGGACGACCCCTGGCCCTGCTGCCCCACACAGTGCTGCCCACACTTGCCCACCCCGCCGTGGCCCGGCGCTGCTGGCTTCGCAAGGCCAGTGGGGCCTTCTCTGCCTGGCCGAGGCACCAGGAGGACAGCAGCCCTGGCTCTGTGCTCACCCCTGCCCTGTGCAGAGGGTGCCTGACCCGCTCTGCTGTCTGTGCCAGGCTGGTGTCCTCCCTACCACCGAGGCCGGGCCCGTGAGCTCCCGTCCGGACTGGAGGACGGACATGCTGGGCAGCTGCAGGACAAACGCCTACGTGGGGTTTGCACTGTGTCCGCGGCACGTGGCAGGTAGCCCAGCTCTGCCCAAACAGGCCGCACCAGCGCCTGGAGCAGGCCAGGCGGGGACGGCTGTGCTGCGCCTCCCGGTTCTGCGGGCGCCGGCTTGCTGGTGCTCACTAGCAGTAAACGCACAGTGAATCAGTTTCCCTTTATTCCGATGAACAAATACCATTTTTTTTTTTTTTTTGCCGACTTCAATACTGCTGCCCAATAATCCATCTTTGGATTGGGCTGCAGTTTACATGCAGCACCTCAGTATGATTAGGGCCCTCTGGCGCTTCTGGTGAGTTCAGGTCTGACTATTCCGAACCAGCAAACACAGCTTTGAAATCACCCATGCTGCCGTGAGCCGCCCTGGGGGCCAGAGACCTTCTGCCTGCTCTCCAAGGGGCCCGTCTGCTGCTTGTGTTCAAGACACAACCACACACTGGCACGTGTTCAGTGCCGGAGACAGGCATGCCGGCAAGACCTTCCCCCCACCGGGCAGCCCCAGGCGCTGGCGGCGGCCGGGTTTCTGCCTTTGCAAGTGCGGGAGACACGTAGAGAAACGACGAGGCGCTGGCCCTTTCGGAGCTCCCGATCCGCCCCCACAACCCAGAGATGCGTTGGCTCCCTGCAGGGCCTGCCGGGATATGGGCACCGGCCGGGGGGAGGCCCGCTGGAAGAGGTGATGCGGGTGCGTCCCAAGGGTGGGGTCAGCTGGCAAAGCTGGCGAGAAGGTGACCTGGCCATCCACCAGCTTCGAACGATTCATTTTCCACCCGTGCGCGGCAGAAGGAACGGCGTGTGCCCCCAGCCCACCAGGTCCCAGCGCCCAGCTGGGGGTCCCACAACCTCCGTGCAACGACCCCCTTTCCCACAGGTTGGCAGTGCTGTCTCTACGACAGACCAGTCCCCGTGTGACTCGAGTCCGTTTCTGGAATGTCAGTTCTCCCCCGACCCCGGATCTGCCTTCGCACTGCTCTGGTTTGGGCCATTTACCTGAAATTCCACCGGCTGGAACAGTCAATTATGCAAACCCCAGAGTGAAAATTTATAAAGAAACGATGCTTCAGTTTGAATTTTAGTGACATGAAAAAATGTTCTCTGCGTGATGTTAGGAAGCGTGTGTTCGTGACACTGCTGTACGAGGAGGGACATTCTACAGGTACACGGAGAAGTGACTGGGCCGAGACGCAGGCAGGTCTTGTCGACGCTCTGGGCAGTAAGTGCCGGGGGGGGGGGGGTTGTTTTGTGTTATTAACCTTTGCTTTTCTGTCGCTCCCGACTATTCCGTGCTGAACATGCGTGGCACGCAGACGGTGAAAACGTTGCTTTTAAAGGTGGGCTGTCTACCCTTCCAGCTAAGATGGAATGACTGGTCCCAGACCTACCGTCTGCCTGACACAACAAACCACAGGAGTAACACGTGAAACAAAGGTTTCCGTGACACTGGACACCGGACAACACGGCACAGCCGTCCCTGAGCAAGGGACGAAAATGAGCACTGTGGGCTCATATTACACGCAGAAAACACATGTGACAGAAACAGCGCGACGGCTGGGACAAGTGGAAGTGTGACAAAGGCGTGTCATCATAGACCCTAAAGCAGCCATTTAACACACCACAAAGAGTGGCCAGAAACCGAACAGAGAAGATAACATGGACTCAGAAAAATAATCCAAAGAAAATAGAAAACAAAGGAGAAAGGGAACGAAGGCCAGGTGGGGAAAATAGAGAACAAATAGAAAATGGATTGTTTAAACTGAGCCTGTTGCTGATCAAATATAACATAAATGGTCCAAATATCCCAGTTAAAAAGCAAAGTTTGTCAGACTGGGGAACACCAGGACCCAACCTTGTGATCCTGCAAGAAATACACTTTAAATATAAGGACCCAAATAAGCTGTCAATAAAAGACTGAGAAAAAAATACACCCATTAACCCTAATCAATGAAAACTGGGGGGACTAAATTAATATCAAAGTTGGAAATGACTCAAATGTGCATCGACAGTTCTGGGGAAGCAGATAGGGTGTGTCCACTCCCCAGCATACAACCGAGCTCTAGCGAGAAAGGAAATACTGATACACGCGAAACCAGATGGGTCTCGCAATAATCATTCCGAGTGAAGTGAGGCAGGCCATAAAAAGGCAATACTGCCTTATTACATTTCTATAAAGTTCCAGAAAACGCCAGCTAATCACTGCTGGCGGCAGGCAGGGCAGGGGCTGCACGGAGGCCGGGAGGGAGGAGTGGGGTTTGCAGGGGCAGGAGGGAGCCCCGGGTGCGATGGAAACGCTCCTTGTGCCATTTATGGTGGGGGTTTCGCCAGCGCGGATGCATGTCAAAGCACATCGAATTGACACTTCCCGCGGTTTATTGTCTGCCAATTGCAACTCAGTAAAGCTGTTAAACACAAAGTGGATGAGCGAGACATTTTATATCAGTTCTTATAAAACAATGATCTCAGGATGCAGATGATGCTCAGTTCTGAGTGGCCCTCGGTTGGTTGCCTCACAGAGTAAAAGGCCCTTTGCGGGGGCCTGGAGCCAGGCCCCGAACCCAGGCTCCAGCAGGAGGAACAAGGCCCCCTTGGAGTGTGGGAGGGACCGTGGGGCGCTGGGCTGTAGCGGAGGCAGTGCAGCGGCCATGATTTCACAGGCAGAGAAAACACTCGACGAGGAGAGGTTTCTGACCACAGCGGGCGAGACGCATCAGCCTGAGAAACTGAGAATGCTGCTGAACCCAGCACTTCTAGCAGTTTCCTTTTCTGCCTGGGGTCACGTGAACAGTCCCTGCAAAGTGTCTGTTTCACAAGCGGAGCCACAGGCAGTGGCCCTACACATGCAAAGGAAATAGCAGAAATCAGATAACAGGAGGAACATCAATGCCTGGCTCTGGCATTTCTATCCGTTTCCTTCCCGGTGTGCAGCCGGAACGCAAATCACCCGTCTCTGCCACCCCGGGGCCCCCCAGGCATTGCCACCAGATCTGTGGCCTGCCCGGCTCCCACCCAGCATGACAGCAGCTTTATGACAGGTGAAATAAACCAGCGTCACCTTTCACCAAATCACTCTGCATTTTATTCATTTAGGGTGTACACACCTATCTATTTCCCAAAGGAATTTCGGGCCGATTATAAAATCATGCTCAACATAGAGCAAGACAACTATAAATAGAAAACAAGCTAGGAGCATTGCCCCCGGGGCTGGGCGGACCACACAGATAAGCGCGAGATGGGCTCCAGATTGCGGGCGGCTGCCGCAGCCTGACCTTGCCCTGGCTGCCTCACTGCTGTGAGGTTCAGCTTCCTCATCCCCTGCCCGGGCACTGCTGCCTCTGCACGTGGCTGCCCTGTGGGTGATCTGTGCCCTAGCGAAGGCGGGCCCCCTCCTCACAGGGACCATGCGCCCACGTGGCCGGGCAGGACCGGCAGCCAACACCATGAAGATGGAGATCTCGGTGCTGGCTCTGCCCCTGCGGACTCAGCCTGGCTGCACCTGGGGGAGCCCCCGCACCTGCTGGCGGCCACGGTGGGTGCAGGCCCTGTGGTTCCCTGTGGCGCCGCACTAGAGGGACGTCCTGGCTCCAAAGCACCTGGTGGAGTGCGGACCACAGTACTGCCTAGACCACAATACTGCCTGGATCACAGCACTGCCCGGACCGCAGCACTGTCCAGACCACAGCACTGCCCAGACCACAATACTGCCCGGATCACAGCACTGCCCCGACCACAGCACTGTCCAGACCACAACATTGCCCGGATCACAGCACTGCCCGGATCACAGCACTGCCCGGACCACAGCACTGCCCAGACCACAATACTGCCCGGATCACAGCACTGCCCAGACCACAACACTGCCCGGACCACAGCACTGCCCAGACCACAACACTGCCCGGACCACAGCACTGCCCGGATGACAATACTGCCCGGACCACAGCACTGCCCAGATCACAACATTGCCCGGACCACAGCACTGCCCAGACCACAACACTGCCCGGACCACAGCGCTGCCCAGACCACAGCAC